>CAUYON010148216.1:0-31610 GCA_963573935.1 Arctocebus calabarensis | reverse complement strand
AGCCTCAAGCTGTCACCCTGGATAGAGTGCTGTGGCATCACAGCTCACAGCAACCTCCAATTCCTGGGCTCAAGCGAGTCTCTTGCCTCTGCCTCCCAAGTAGCTGGGACTACAGGCGCCTACCACAACGCCCGGCCATTTTTTGGTTGCAGCCGTCATTGTTGTTTGGCGGGCCCGGGCTGGATTCGAACCCGCCAGCTCAGGTGTACGTGGCTGGCACCTTAGCCCGTTGAGCTACAGGCGCCAAGCCGGTTTTTGTAATTTTCAACTATGTTCCATCTATGCCTATTTTGTTAAGACTTTTTATCATAAAAGGGTGCTGAATTTTGTCAAATACTTTTCTGCATCTGTTGAAAGATCACATGATCTTTGTTTTTTTGCTTCCATTTATGTAGTGAGTCACATTTTGGATTTAAGTATGCTGAACCATCTTTGCATTCTTGGGTAGATTTTTTTTTTATGTGCTGAATTTGATTTGCTACGAGTTTATTGAGGATCTTCACATCTATATATATGTGTGTGTATATATATATATATATTTTTTTTTTTTTTTAATGAGACAGAGCCTCAAGCTATCACCCTGGGTAGAGTGCTGTGGCATCACAGCTCACAGCAACCTCCAGCGCCTGGGCTCAAGCAATTCTCCTGCCTCAGCCTCCCAAGTAGCTGGGACTAAAGGCGTCCGCTACAATGTCCACCTATTTTTTTGTTTTTTTGTTTGCAGCCATCATTTTTGTTGTTTGGCAGGCCCAGGCTGGATTTGAACCTGCCAGCTCAGGTGGATGTGGCTGGCGCCTTAGCCACACATCTATATTCATACATGATGTTGGTCTGTAGTTTTCTTTCTCTTTTGTTGTTGTCTCTTTGCCTGGCTTTGGTATCAAAGTGATACTGGCCTTGTAGAATGAGTTGGGGAGAAGTCCTTCCTTCTTGCTGTTAGGAAATAATTTTCTGCAGTATGGATAGCAATTCTTTGTAGGTCTGATAAAATTTGGCTGTGAAACCATTGGGCCCTGTACTTTTTTTATTGGAAGATTTTTTTATTGCTACTTCTCTTTTCATTGCTCATTATTGGTCTGTTCAGGAGTCTGTTTCATCCTGATTGAGCCTTGGGAGTTTGTTGGTTTCCAAGAATTTGTCCATTTTCTCAATGTTTTTGAGTTTATGTGCATAGAAATTTTTATAGTATTGACACATGATATTTTGTACATCTGTGTTATCAGTTGTAATATTTCCTTTTTCATTTCTGATTGAACTTATCTGGGTCCTTTCTTTTCTATTTCTGGTTTAGCCTAACAAGAGGCCTGTCAATTGTTATTTATCTTTTCAAAGAACCAAGTTTTGGTTTCATTAATCTTCTGGTTGGGTTTGGGTTTTGCTTTCATTTAGTTGTTTGACTTTAGTTATTTCTCTTCCTTTCCTAGTGCCTTTAGAGGATTCGTTAGATTATTTATTTATTTTTTTTCTTTTTTGAGACAGAGCCTCAAGCTGTCACCCTGGGTAGAGTGCCTTGGCATCACAGCTCACAGCAACCTCCAATTCCTGGGCTCAAGCAAGTCTCTTGCCACCACCTCCCAAGTAGCTGGGACTACAGGTGCCCGCCACAACGCCCGCCTGTTTTTTGGTTGCAGCTGTCGTCATTATTTGGCGGGCCCGGGCTGGATTCGAACCCGCCAGCTCAGGCGTACGTGGCTGGTGCCTTAGCTTGTTGAGCCACAGGCGCCGAACCGATTCCTTAGATTATTGATCTGTGCTCTTTAGTTATTTCTCTTTTCTAGTACCTTGAGAGGATTCATTAGATTATTGATTTGTGATCTTTTTGTCTTTTGGATGTAGGCATGTAAAGCTATAAATTTTCCCCTTGGGATTCCTTTTGTTGAATCCCACATATTTTGATAACTTGTGCCCCTTTGTGATCAAGTTTGCAGAATCTTTTGATTTTCATCTTCTTTTTTTTTTTTTTTTTTTTGAGACAGAGCCTCAAGCTGTCACCCTGGATAGAGTATCGTGGCATCACAGCTCACAGCAACCTCCAATTCCCGGGCTCAAGCGAGTCTCCTGCCTCTGCCTCCCAAGTAGCTGGGATTACAGGAGCCCACCACAACGCCTGGGCATTTTTTGGTTGCAGTTGTTATTATTGTTTGGCAGGCCCGGGCTGGATTCAAACCCGCCAGCTCAGGCGTACGTGGCTGGCACCTTAGCCCTTTGAGCCACAGGCACCGAACCATTGATTTTCATCTTAATTTCCTCCTTAACCCAATAATTGTTAAGCAGTAGGTTGTTTAATTATCATGACTTTGTGGTCACATCTAAAAACCTATTGCTAAATCTACAGTTGTGAAGATTGACCCTGATGTTTTCTTCTAAGAGTTTTTTTTTTTTTTTTTGAGACAGAGCCTCAAGCTGTCACCCTGGATAGAGTGCTGTGGCATCACAGCTCACAGCAACCTCCAATTTCTGGGCTCAGGCGAGTCTCCTGCCTCTGTCTCCCAAGTAGCTGGGAGTATAGGCACCTGCCACAACGCCCGGCCATTTTTTGGTTGCAACCGTCATTGTTGTTCGGTGGACCTGGGCTGGATTCGAACCTGCCAGCTCAGGTGTACGTGGCTGGCACCTTAGCCCGTCGAGCCACAGGCGCCAAGGCTCTTCTAAGAGTTTTATGGAGTTTTAGCTATGTTTAGGCTGTTGATCCATTTTGAGTTAATTTTTCTAGATGGTGTGAGGTAGAGGTCCAGCTTCTTTTGCATGTGACATCTTATCTGTCCCAGCACCATGTGCTGAAGAGACCCTTCTGTCCCCATTGAATGGGCTTGGCACCCTATCTTTTCAAATCTTCTATTTCTCTTCTCCTGAGCGCAGCTGTTCCTGACAGTCGTTAGAATCTCTTTACTCTCTGTGGGACCTGCAGCATTTATCGCTGTCCTCTCATTTTTGTCCAGGTTGCCTAGGTGGTGGTTCTGCATTTCCCTGATCCACACTGCTCTTTCTTCTGTAGAACTCCTGATTTTGTAGCCTTTAATGCTGTTATCTTCATTCTCCTACACTCCAGTATAAGATGAGCACATTTCTGGTTGGTAGTTCGTAGGCTTCTCTGTGTTCTGAGCAGCTAGGAGCCTCCCGGTCTCTCTCAGGGTGACAGGCACTCCTGAGGAAGTACTAAGCGAGTGTGTGAGACTTGTTTATATTATGGTTCGTATCAGTGGATTGTCTTTTTTCCGACTAAAATTGCCGCTCATTTGGTCTTCGTGGGTAGGGAGCTGCCTCTGTAGTATCTAAGAGAGAATAGAAATAAGAGTCGAGATCTGTCAGGATGCTCAGGCCATTAGACAGTCAGAGAAGCCAAGTTAGCATTTTTTTCCCTAAATAAGGCAGTGTTTGGTAAGGTTGGAAAGTCTGCAGTTGGTCCAATAAAATAGATAAAGGTGATGGAAAGAAAAGTCCTCTTCAGCCCTTTTGTGGGGAGTATGCTAGTAGGACAGTCTGCAAGATTTTTTAAAAGTATACATTCTAAACCCAATTAATATTTTGCTTCCTGAGGAAAGAAGTTGAGCTGTAGCCTATTATTCATAGGTCCCACGTGGTGTTCGTTAGCACGTCATCTATGTGACTGGCATGAGCTCATGGTGTCTCTGCCGAGGAGGAAAGCTGGGAGAAGTGGTGCCAGCACTTAATGCCGCCCTGAGCAATTGCCTGCTGGCTCCATGGTAAACACGGGCCTTTTAATAGGCTGGAGACAAAGTGACATTCGGAAGAAACAACATGTTGACAATTTCCTTAATAAATTTTGTACGAACACATTATTTCCACCTAATGGAAATGTAGCTCTCTTAAATAATTGAGAGGCTATATTCATCAGTGGCGAGTTCAGCCGAGATCTTTGTGTGCTCGGAAAGCCAGCGGCCCCTCGGAAGACTGAGTAATTGATATTTTACACAAGTGGCTGGGCTGGTTTTCATGTCTGTGTGACAGTCCCTGCGTCCCCCGGTGTGGCTCCCTTCTGCTGTCCTGGCAGTCACTAAGCAGCTCCACACTGGAGGCTCCAGTTGCAGCCGCTCACTGCCAAGACTATGGGTTAATCATTAATCCTTTTTAAAGTGGGAGCCAACTTGGGCAGTTTCCTTTACTTTGATTTCTCACTGGGCCTGCTGACCAGCACCACTGCATTAGCACAAGGCCTTGATTTTAATAAAGAGCAGTAATACTGAACGTTCAGTGCACAGCACGTTTCTACATGCCAAATGATAGCACCATGCTAAGAAAGCAACCAAAATGTTTGGAAAGTGAAAGGTAAATGAACAGATGACAGGGAGAGAACCAGCACTAAAGGAGGCTCCCGTGACTCAGCTAGAAACCACAGTGGACTTTGAAAGAAATCAGGACTGCAGGAAGGGTAGGAAGAATTCCAGGGCAAACACAAGGGTGGAAAAAACACACTGCTCTTAGTCCAGAGAAGACAAATGGACTTCCTGTTTTCTATGGTACCTTTCTGAAGTTTGTGGCCTGTCAGTCCAGGGGAACTGAGCAGGCTCTGGGCCTGGCCGGCCTTGTGTCCAGGGCACCCTGGCCCCCTCCCGGTGGGAGGACAGTACAGGAGAGCAGGGAGCTCTGGGGTGGGGCAGAAGGGAGGCCTTGTGCCTCAACAGTGATTCGCACTGGGGTTTGTCCATTTGTTTGTTTGGCCTTTTTGTACTTAAGGAGTGTGACTATATCACAGTGAAGGTGCAAGTTGCTTAATTACTTTTTTTAAAAAATTCACAGGTAGTACCTGAAATGACTGAGATATTGAAGAAAAAATGAATCATGGTCACATCTTAAGAAGAAAAACAGGGTCAGAGTATTCAGCCAGAATCACAGAACTTCATGGATTGTGTCATTGGAAAGCACGGAGAGCTACATTTCATAATTCAAGGAAAATTTCTAAAAGGCGCCATAATGCTTTTTTTATGGGACTATTATCATGTTTCTTTTTAATTATTTGTGGCTCCAAACAATTATTTTTTAAAATTTTCTAATTATGTTATAAAATCTATAATAAAGTCTGTCCGAGCCTCTTAAAGAGAAATTTAAAGAAACGGAGTAAAAATTCATTTATTCTTTCTTTGCCTGTCTTGTTCTTGGAGAGCTCTGTGTTTTAGGCAAGGTTGTAAACATGAATGTTGCTACGGGCTAATTCATATAGAAGGGCACGTTTCATAAAAAAGGGAACTAGGTTGGCAAAGGCAGAGTTAAAGCATGAGTATTATCTCAAACATACTCCAGTCTTCAGAACACCATAGCTAATGTGACAAAAGCAGACCTGACTTAAACCTGACCCTACTGAATGTATTTAGTTGGCTTAAATTTAATTTTCTGTCTCATTTTAAGGTTTTGTCAGCTTATAGCACTTTGTGGCTGTAAAAAAAGGGAGAGTAGAGAGGACCAGCCGCTTTGAGACACAAAATGGCCTCTTATGCAAACAGGTAGTTTGGTTTTATCATAAATGTTTAAAATCCTGCCCAGAAAATGCTCTGGCCTTTCTTTTGCCCTCCTATTGGCTTCCTTTGGACTCCTTTAGAAAGCAGCCAAGGCCATGAGTTGGCAGAATGTGTGGTCACCTCTGACCCTCTTTCTGCGGCCCTAGCTCCAGCCGAGGCCCAGAACATCACCTGGGGCTGTAGTCTCGTCTGGTTAACAAGTTCACTGGAAGCATGGGTAGGGAGGTGAGCAGAGGGGACAGAACTGCCCTCCTGACCCAGATCTGCAGGAGTAATGACCTGGATCAGTGATGAAGGAAGGGAGGGGCAGAGACCCCAGGCAGTCTCTCCGTGTGGCCAGCTGGGGGCCCTTCCTAAAACTGACTAGTTGGACCCTTAATCACTTGCTGTGAAACACATTTTTTTTTTCTTTTTGCTAACCAGTTTATGCAAATCACAGAAGAAACACTTTTAAAACTTGTCTTTGGGCTGGGTGTGGTGGCTCATCCCAGCACTTCAGAAGGCTGAGACAGGTGGATTGCTTAAAGCCAGGAGCTTGAGACTAGCATGAGCAAAAGTGAGATCCTAAGTCTATAAAAAATAGAAAAGAGCCAGGTCTGGTGGTACACGCTAGGGGGGGTTGGAGGCAGGAGGATTGCTGGAGCCCAGGAGTTTGGGGGTCCTGTGATGATGCCACTGCACTCCAGCCTAGAACAAGACCCTATCTAAAAGAATCATAAATAAATACTTGTCCTTGGCATTTTAACCTTCTTTTAATGAGATGAGAGAACAGTAAAATAATCCCTTTTTGCAAGTGAGTCTGTGTTAGAATCATAGAATCCTAGAATGTCAAGCACCCACTGATCATCTAGTCAGCCCCCTGTTGTACAAAAGTGGTGATACTGAGGCATAGACCGTGACTTGTCCGTGGCCACATGGCTCAAATCACTCATGAAAGTAATTCCTGTATCTTGTTGCATCTGTGAGGCTTCTTCCAAGGGGGCCAGCTTGCTAGGGGCAGCTGCATTTACCCCTCATCTCTATTGGCTGCTGTAATTGGGAGGCCGGAGAGACGGCATAGGTGATAGCTGCAGAGGCACCCCCTTGAGAAGGTGGCTCAGGGAGGGCATCCCAGGCTGAATGACTCTTTGCCTCAGAGTTGGACTGCTTGGTCATTCTGCCTTTTGCTCCCTCTGTCCTGGCTGTCCTGCCTCAGCCCCAAGCACCTGTTCACCTCGTGTTTGCTGGGTAGAAGTCATCACCCTCATAGCATATGGTAATTATGTTTACTGTATGCCAGGCACTGTTCTAGCACTTTATACGTGTTAAACCCCTTCAGTCCTCACAGCACCCCGTAAGTTAAATGCTACTCCTATTCCTCTTTTACAGATGAGGAAGCTGAGGTTCACAGGGTTATATGACTTGCCTAGATTCAGACAGCTTGTAAATGAGTCAGGATTTGAGGAGATGACATGGGAGAAAGAGCGGAGACCAGGAGCTCGGCATGGTCAGCATATTCAGAGAGGCTCCCTGGGGGAGCCCGGGTGGAGGCCAAAGTGGAAACAGATCAGAGCTGGTGGGGCGCCGGAGACCAGAGACGGGGTGGGGGTGGGGGGGTAGGGTTGAGGGTGCTAATCAGCTGAGACTAGATTGTAGAGTTGTCTAACAGGCTGAGGAGGTCCTTTTCCCTTAGAGATCAGTAGCACTGCCATTATGGGAGCTGGCGCAGGGGTGGCATGAGTATTGTACTGTAGAAGTCTTTCTTGATTTGCAGGAAAAGTTAATAGAAATTTCCCAATCTTAAGTGTTTTGTGAATACTTTACTCCTTGTCTTCTTGGGAATGTGATCAGATTCCAAAGTGAACAGATGATACAAAGGGAGGTCACAGCCACTGACCCTGCACTGCTTTTGTTTTGCCTATGGATATATGGAGTGATTTTACTGAATATTTAAAAATACTTTCTGCTAGGCTTTGCACCTATAGCTCAGCGGTTACGGCACTGGCCATACGCACAGAGGCGGGGGGGGGGGGGGTTCGAACCCGGCCCGAACCTGCTAAAACAACAGTGACAACTGCAACACAGAAAAATAGTCGGATGTTGTGGCAGGCATCTGTAGTCCCAGCTGCTTGGGAGGTTGAGGCAAAAGACTGCTTAAGCCCAAGAGTTTGAGGTTGTGAGCTGTAACACCACAGTACTCTACCAAGGGTGACATAGACTCTGTCTCAAAAAAAACCCAAAAAAACAACTTTCTGCTAGTTGGCAGTTGTTTGTGTGTTAAAATTAAATGTGTCACTACATTATACGAACAAGCATATGATATCCTGAGGCCCTGCTACCTGACCTGGCAGCAGGGAGCCATTGACAGATTTTGAGGAAAGATTTCAAGGAAGGCCCATAATTTAACTGGGAGGAATCACCCACTGGTGCTATTCAGCACGGAGGGAGGGGGAGATGGACCGCTCTGGGCTTCTACCTTGGATGGGTTTGGCGGAAAGCTCTTTGGCAACAGGATGGGCCCCTGGAGACTGAAAATGGGTCCAGTGCTGTGGGAGAGGCTGGCAGAGAGTGGAGCTCTTCCCCCCAGGGTAGCAGGGGAGCCCCACTGCCGCCAGAGTCTGGGTGTGTCTGCAAGGCTACAGGCGGAAAGCCCTGGTGTGGCTTTTGCTCTCTTTCTGAAAGGGATGGTCAGCCTGCTTGCATTTCACGCTGTCTCTCACTAGGGGTTTTTGTTTGGGTCTACATAAAAGTGGGTTGAGAGGCTGGAAAACCCAGAGACACCAATTGTACCAGATAGATTTGGTTAGCTCTTGCTGAGCTGGAGGAGGCTTGACTAATAAGCTCGTGAAAGTCCGTGTAGGGTGACATAGTGCCACAATTTCATCCAGCTCTAGTCTTCTAATCTTTGTGGGGAGCCCAAATGCAGAATGGTCCTTGGCTTCTAGAGGACTTTCCTGACTTTTTGACTTACGTTGCCTGTCAAACTCTCAGGAGGCAATTTGGCCTGGGTCACAAAGCAAGTGGGTAGAACTGGAACAAAATCAAACAGGATTTTTGGCAAATAAATTACTTATTAAAAACTCGCTGTGTATGAGGGGCATCGTGGTTCCTTCCCTAATCCAACAGTCCCCAAAGTGGGCATCATCACTCCTGCCCTCTAGATGAGAACGGGGAGGAGAGGTGAGTGACCAGGGAGCCTCCAGGAAAGTGTGGAACCCGAGCTGGATCAGAGAGCTTGGCCTTGCCACGGGAGCGGCTGCGTCCCACCATCTTCCAGCTTCTCCAGGACTCCATCCTCTGGTTCGCACGGCCTCAAAACAGCAAGCTTGTCATTAGAAGCAGGGAGCAGAGAGGGAATGAGGGATTCTCTGGGCAGTACGCTGGCATTTTCTTTCTGCGGCATCAGTTTGGTGAGAGGGAGGCCCTGGTGAGGCTTTCCTTGCCTGGCTTTGTTCTTCTTCACCTCCCACAACTGGGCGTGTAGTTACAGGCAGGTGACTGCTGCCTTTCTGTGTGCCACCCCCACCTGTGCTCTCGTCCCAGTGTGGGGCTGCGAAGGGAACATTTGGGTTAGGGATCTGGGGGCCACTGGGTGGGCTGGTCTCCAGGACATCCAAGTTCTCATCCGGCTCTTGTTACTGCCTCAGAAGCAGCCTAGTCCCCCTCCCTCTCCTTTTAAGTTTCGTTTTTGTAAAACGAAAATGTAAAATGGCAACCTGAAATGGGTACTCTTTCAAGATACCTTTAAGCTTTAACCTGTGAATGTCTTGGCAGACCTTATACACAGTAGGCAGAGAGGGCTTTTTATGCCCAGGTACTGTGCTCATCATCTTATTTTAGTCTCATAGCCTTATAAGGTGTAGTGCTCCCCACCCGACAGGTGAGAAAACTAGGCCTGCAGAACTTCAGACACTTGCCCAAGGACTGACAGCTGGTACCAGGTGACCTTAGGCCATATCCCAGCTTCCTCTATGGGAGCACACAGGACCGGCCTAATCCTACGTGGCTGCATGGGCAGCAGTGGAGGGAGCCAGTGCAACAGCCTTGCCAAATTCAGAAGAAGAAGTCAAAATCAACCGATGGGGATGTGCCTCCCAGGCAGAAGGCCAGCATGGACACAGCACGTGACAAACTCGCTTTTATCCTCTGGAAAATATAGGGATTGGACCCCGTGCCTGAGTCTCCTTACAGCCTGACATCCCTCCATTCCGAGCCACTCTTAAGCCGGCGTCTCTGTAGTGCAGTCTGGATCCAGTCCGCATTTGGCTTTCTTGGGTGGCAGTTAGCAGAGTCCGGGGCCTGGAGCCCCACACCCCTTCTTTAAGCAATGGAGGCGAAAGTGGGCCCACCTAGTTAGGAGGCCTAATTGATGTTGGGGAGGCTCCTGGAGTGCTTGGTGAAAGGTACCCCGTAAATCTCAGACACTAAAGGGTTCTGCCACATCCATCATAGTGTTTAATGTCCTGATTGATCTCTGGGGTAGTCAATTTCATTTGCTTGTTGAGGATGAATAGGCAGCCAGCTCCCCTATGACGCATCCTGGGGCTCTGCATAGAATTACCCCCAGCACTGTCTCTTTGGTAGCTTGCAATAAATTTTCACAGCAAATTTTCCATCATTTTCTTTGGATAATTAAATTAACTATTCACTAAAAAGCAATACCAAACTTTTCAGCAGTCGAGCCAAAGGGGGAAAAAAATCCAGAATAGTTATGAATTCTTCACTCAGTTAATGAGAAGGGAATACAGGGTTTTGGCCAATTCTGGAAAGGGGAGAGGAAAGCAGATGAGGCAGCTCCTGCTGAGGAACAACTGTGCCCTCTCCCCAGACTTGGGTGACTTCGAGCGTCACTTACAAGGGAACACATGGGATGTGCCAGCAGGGTTGAACTCAGGAGAGGCGCTGACAGTGCCTGTGTGGGCTTGGGGCTGAGGGGAAGGCCCACTGCCACTCCCACACCAAAATATCGGTGGCAGCAAAGGAAAGCATGGTGGAGCATCTCCTGGGCAAGTGCTGCGTCTCTGCCAGACGCCCCGGCCTGTATTATTAACAAGGCTGACTTCTGTCTGTGTGTCTGCTGAACATCCTCTAAGGGCATTCCCTCCCCTTATGTCATTAGCTGTCCCACCGACCCTCTGGGGGCAGGAGGCACAGGAGTTACTATTCCTACTGTACAAGGGGAGGAAGCAGGGCCCAAGATTTGCTTGGAGCCACATAGCAAACCAGGAAAAGGGCTTGGCTAAGAATCCAGGTGCTGGGCTTGGAGACCTGTAAGCCGGTGTCAGCACCTGAGAGGAGGGGTGGGAATGGCATGGCCAGACTTCTCTCTGCCATGGAGATGTCTGTGCAAAAACCAGGGTGTGGGGGTCTCAGCCCTCAGAGTTGGGTGTCCTCGTCAAGCAACTCAAGTGTTGGGTGGGGCATAGTGTCCTTGTTAATTGGAGGTGGGCCCCAGCTCTGTCTTTTCTCTTTAGAGATAAGCAAATAGCACCAGGAAAGGAGGGCCTTGGTCTCCTGACTCTGGTTGCAGTCGAGAGCGGTCTGGGAGTGAGAAGGCAGTTCCTGAGCTGGGGGCCGGATGGATGCCCACCGTGCGGAAGAGAATCCCAGGCTAGGTGATCCCCATCATCCCTTAATTTGTAGGACTTGACTGAAAAGCCAAGCCTTGCCTAGGGCAGACTGGAGAGGGCCCAGTTGTACGCCCTCAGGGCTGGCCTTACAGCTCCCCAGTCTTGGGTGGCTTTGGGACCAGGGCTGAACCCCGCTGTGGGCTGACCACCAGCACTGCTGGCTCTGAGCTTGGCTGTCTTTGCTGCCCAGTCTAGCATGTCAGGGTGGCACCCCGGCTGGCTCCTCTGGCAGGAGCTGAGGTGACGCTGAGCAGGAGGTCCACAGGGATACAGGACCGGAAGGGGCCGTGGGGGCTGCAGTCCTGATTGCTTTCTCTGGCTCTCCCACCGCGGCCTGGTTTGATTCTGGGCAGCTCATTGCACCACACGCAGCATCAAACCCTGACAGACCTGGGTCTGAATCCCGCTAGCTTCCTAGTTAGCTGTACACCCTTGCACATCATCAGTTGGTCATTCTGTGCCTCTGTGCTCTCCTCTGTAAACTGGGGAGACAGTGGGAGCTTTCAGTGCTGCGATAAAGAGGGATGCCTGTAAAGAGCACCTGCCACAGCAGGAAATGAATCAACGGATCCGTTACTGTTGTCGTCACTCTCTTGGTAGCTAGCAGGGGCAGCGGCTGTTATCAGACCCTCCTCCCTGCTGGGAGAGCCCCAAATGGCTCCCCCGGCCAGGCCGCCAGAGTGGGCTTTCTGAAAGGGCCGGAGAGCAGGGGGCCGTTTTCCCAGATCTGCAAACCTCCCACGGTGCTCGGCTCCATCTCCTGGGGCCCGGCTGTCCCCGCTGTAACTCTGGGCTATGGTACCCAGGGGAGCCATGAAAACTGAAGCTTTTACCTCCATCTCCTACACTCTAGGCCTGAAGACCTGTGGCGGGAGGGGGTGTGACAGGCCTCCGCCTCCACCCAGAGTAGGACGCTTGTGTGAAGAGACAGCTGCCCAGCTCTCGTCCCTGCTGTCCTCCTCTGAGTGCTGCTTGTGCCAGGCCACCTGATGTCCCATCGCATCTCAGGCACCCAGACTGGACCTGACAGCCTCTCTTCCCCCCATTGCTCCACATCCAGGGGGTGCCAAGTCCCATCAGGTCTCCCCAGCATCTCAGCCACCTGCCGTCTTCACCCTGTCCCCCAAGGGTAGCCTTGTTCCTTCTCTGGACATTCCTCTGCAGTTACTAGAAGGCTCTGCCAAGAGCCCTTGCAGAGCACCTTCTGTCTTTAAGGATGGATGTCCCGCTCGGCCTGGCACCAGCCCCACCTGTCGTTGTCCCTAGAGTGGCCCCTTTGCCCGCCCCCTCCACCCTTTACTATCATCCTCCTAACTCTCAACTTCTCCCTGTTCCCAAACAGGCCTCTGCTGGCCCTCAGCTGTTCCTCTGTTTGCACTGTTGTCCCGCCACCTTCACCTGACTTTCCTATTTGTCTTTTGAAAATAGTTTAAAACGGCCAGGTGCATTGGCTCACACCTCTAGTCCCAGCACTCTGGGAAGCCTAGGCTGGTGGATGGTTTGAGTGCAGGAGTACAAGACCAGCCTGAGCAAGAGTGAGACACCGTCTACCAAAAATGGAAAAATTAACTGGGCATTGCAGGGGCACCTGTAGTCCCAGCTACTCAGGAGGCTGAGGCAAGAGGATTGGTTGAGCCCAAGAGTTTGAGGTTGAGCTAGCTTGGGCAATAGAGTGAGACTTGGTCTCAAAAAAAAAAGTTCAAAACAAGTGGGACTTTAAGTCAAGGAGCCAATCCAAAATTCCCTGCTCCCATTTTCTAGGAGTGGATCGATTTTATAGCTCTGTGTTGAAACCACCCCATAAAAATTGCTCTCCTCGGCGGCGCCTGTGGCTCATCGAGTAGGGCGCCGGTCCCATATACCGAAGGTGGTGGGTTCAAATCTGGCCTCGGCCTATTGCAAAACAAAAATAGCTGGGTGTTGTGGCAGGCGCCTGTAGTCCCAGCTACTTGGGAGGCTGAGGCAAGAGAATTGCCTAAGCCCAGGAGTTGGAGGTTGCTGTGTGATGCCACCGCACTCTACTGAGGGCGATAAAGGATTCTGTCTCTATAAAAAAAAAAAAATTGCTCTCCTCACCCACACAACAAATAAAAGGGCTGATTCTGTCATACTTCTTTTTAAATCCCCTGTAACGTTTCCCCTGCTGGGAGGCTTCTGGTGTCCCCAGGCAGGTGAGCAGCCTCCCCCGTGTGAACCCTCTGGCACAGGCCAGGCTCACTCACTTGTTGGGATAGCAGCACCCACTCGAGAGCTTGGTGGCGAGGGCCAGGCAGCCAGTGAGCTGGGCCTGGTGTAGGAGGGTGGCCATCTCTGGTCCAGTGAGCGGGGACCACTAGTTACTGATCCCACTGGCTCCCACCCTACAGATTACAAACCGTGTAATGCTTGCCAGCCCATCAAGTGGCAAAATCCAAATGACCTTTTGCTTCTAAAAGCTCTAAACCCTGGGAAGCCCAATACCTAGCACCATGCCAGGGCCCAGCTTATCAGTGTTTGACCTCAAGAGTGTCTTCACGGCTCGGCGCCTGTGGCTCAGCGGGCTAAGGCGCCAGCCACGTACACCTGAGTTGGCAGGTTTGAATCCAGCCCGGGCCCGCCAAGCAACAATGACAGCTGCAACCAAAAAATGGCCGGGCGTTGTGGCGGGCGCCTGTAGTCCCAGCACCTTGGGAGGCAGAGGCAGGAGACTCGCTTGAGCCCAGGAATTGGAGGTTGCTGTGAGCTGTGAGCTGGATAGAGCACGGCACTCTATCCAGGGTGACAGCTTGAGGCTCTGTCTCAAAAGAAAAAAAAAAAAAAAAAAAAAGAGTGCCTTCAACCTCCTCGAGCCTCAGGTTCTTAACCTCTAAAATGGGGCTGGTGATACCTACCTCACAGCGGTGTTGGAAGGATGAAAGGAGCCCACGTGTGCAGGGGCCTTCCCAGAGTGCACAGGGGCAGAAGCGGTAGCTCTGCTGCTGGCGACCCAGAATGCCTCAGCATGGCTGCCCCTGTCCTTACCCAAGCCTCCCCAGGCTGGTGTCCTGTCACACCTCGATTGGACACTGCTGCCCTTAACACCATTTGGGGCAACTGCTGTTCTCCTCATGAATCAAGTGGGTGCTTTTTGCCCACACAGGGCCACTTCCCATTCTTTCTTCCAATTCAGCCATCTTTCACAAGAGGCTCTGTGCCTTGTGCAGGGTTCTGGGGTCCTAACGGGACCAAGGCTTGATCACTGTTCTTGGGGACAGAAGGGGAGGCAGGCAGGGAAGCTGAAGCTGGCCCAGTGTGGGATTACTGCACTGTCAGGGTGAGTCCAAGGGGCCAGAAGAGCCCAAAGGACACCTGGCCTACTGGTGAGGGCAGGCGGAACACCGGCACAGTGAGAGTAACCCAGACCAAGACGGCAGGGGGAAGAACAGGTGGGAAGGAAAGGGGCTGTCAGCCACACTCAAGTTCTCTCGAGACAGGGGTGGGGCGCTTAAAAAAATAGTCTTCCCCTATCCTACCCCCAAATGAAAGAAAACATGAGGGTCATAAACCAAACCCCCCTGAAAGTTTTTAGGCAAGGGATATCAGGCTTAGTGGCCTGGGCAGATGCACGGGGCAGGGTGAAACCAGAGGCCGGGCCAAAGACGAGGCTACAGTGTTCCAGCAAAGCTGCGATGGGGCTGGGGACAGCCACGTGGAGGATGGAAGGACCCGGATTCATGACTGCTCATGAGGGATGAAGAAGGAGGCAGTGATGTCACACATGTTCCTAATGGAGTGGGTGGAAACCCGAGAGGAGGAGTAGGCTGCAGCAAGGTGCTGAGCCCGCCTGGGCACCTGCAGAGTTTGAGTTCCCTGAGGGTCAGGGAGGAAGGCTGAATGATGAAGAGAGGGAGAGGGAGGGACTGGCCCAGGGTCGCACAGCCCAGCAGTGTGACAGCCTCCTGCCCTGGGGCCAGTCATTCTTGGGTCACTAGAAAGGGGTCAGGCCGACCTGGGAGGGCTTGCACCAGGCCAGCTGAGACCCCAGCGAGCCACTCTGGACACTTCACCTGGACTAGCAACCAAAGAAAACCTCGGCCAACCGCAAGTCTCAGTGCAGCTGGTTTTTATTATTAAAGCTAAGGTTGGAAAATGGCTGTCCCCCCTCCCCCACCCCCGAGTTCGTCCCTTTAGTTCCCTGAAGGTGAAAACCAGGTTTGCCTCGAAAAGACTCTGAACCGCTCATGCCGAATGAGACGATGAGGACAAATGAAGTAGGCTCAGCAGATGGCCTCCGCGTGAGGGTGGCGGCTCCACCCAGGGAAAGATGGCCTGGGTGGGGCAGGGCTCACAGTGCTGTCCCCGAGGGTCCGGGGTGGGCGTCAGGAACGAAGGCAACGGAAGGGGCTGAGCAGGCCCCCCGCACTCTACCCTGCTGAAGCTGGGCCACAGGCTGGTTTTCGTAAAAATGTTTTAAAAAGGAAATGCAGCCGCGAGCACCACCCTCCCTGCGCGGGGCCAGGGGAGGCGCCAGCTCTGGGCTTTGAGGTCTGAGGCTGTGGCCCCGTGGCCTGGCATCACCTCCCTGGAGGCAGGCAGCACCCTGAGGGAGGCCAGGCGGGCTCCTGGGCCCTGCTTGTGGCCCTCGGCAGCCTCCAGGGCCTCGGGACTGCCTCGGGAGAGCTTTGACATGGCTTCTCCCCTCCTCCCACCAGCCCACCTGGAGGCTCTACGCCTCGGGAACCCTGTGCAACGTCTGCTCTTTGGATTCCAAAGATCTAAACTTCTCCTCTAGTGAGGGCACAGTGGGCTGGAAGTGGATGACAGGCCTGATCTGAAAGACGGTGAAGCCTTCCTGGTTCTTCTGGTTGAACAGACTTACCCTGTGTTCCAGCTCGGGGCTGGTTTGGGCCGAGCCTGCTGGGCTGGGCCGGGTGAGGGGGGCTGGGTCCAAGGCCTTCTGGGGTGGGCAGGGGTCCTCGGACAGGGAGGACAGCAGGTCCTGGACTGTGGTGTCTGCCATCTGCTGCTGGGGTGGCGGAAACAGTGGCAGGGGAGAGGGGCCAGGCTCAGAGGAAGGGTCCCCGCGGGCGGTGCTGCAGTCCGTGGGGGAGCCCAGAGTTTGGCTGCTGTCGCTCTGGGCCCGGGTGACCGAGCTGCGGGTGAAGCGGGAGGTGCTCTCTGAGGTGGCACTAGCACTGGTGCCATTGTCGCCGAGCTTTAGGGGCACGTCGAGCGAGAAGAGGTCTGAGGAGACGTTGGGCTGGTGGATGTCAATGGCAGCCGTGGTGACCACGCACACAGCTGGCACCGGAACTCCACTGTCTGTAAGAACAGAGGGGATCCCGGTCACACACCACCCTCTGTCATGCCTTGGTGGACCCTGAAGAGGGCAGGTCTGGACCCATCCAAGGCTTGGGAGTCCGGCCGGGATGAGGGCAGTGAGTGGGCTATGGGAGGGCCACACGTCGGGGTGCCTTGGAACTTGGTCCCAGTTCTCCAAAACCCACCAACCTTCTGGAGGGAGGATTATCCATTGATTATCCACATATAAACATTGAAGTGATATGTTTATATGTGATTATCAACACTTCAATGTTTACATGTGACATGCTTTGTCCAGTCACCCAGAAGTGAGCTGGGGCACTTCTGGATGGAACTTTACAGCTAATGCCTTGCCCTGGCAGCCAATGAAGTTCTGGAATGCATGGTGGCTGCTCTGTCCCCTGGGTTCAGGAGTAAGGATGATGCCTCGGGAGCACACCCCCAGCCGACCTGCCGTGGGCTCTGTGGCTCTGTTTAAACCACAGAGGTACAGGGTTATTTGCCACGGGAGCCGCCCCTGGCATGTCCTGGCTCAGGAAGCACCAGTTCTCTGACAAGGAACTTGGGTTTCATGGTCTCAGAGTTCTTCAGAGTTTTAAATGGGCTGGTGTGAGGGGTGGAGAGTGGCATGAACGCAGCCTGGCCTTCAGAAGACTGAGTCGCCTCTCCGGACGGGTCTCAGAAAAATTCCAATATAGTATACGTGTCACCCAACATAATGTTCTAGCCTTACGGCGGAGCATTAAAGGATTTGGGGGCTGTGAAATTCAAACTTAAGGCTTAAGACATTAGCTCAGAGAAACAGGACACTGAGGGACTAGGTGTTATTTTCAAATTCTATCTCATGTAAGGAAAACCCACTAGACTTCCCTCAGACTTTTTCAAGTGTAAGAATAAAACACTTAGCAAGGCCACACCTGACCCTGCGGCTTCTGAAGTCCAGTGGTGCTTCGCTACCTCTGCCTCGGGTTGGGGCCTGGAGGTCACTTTGGGTCCTAGATGCCAGCCCTCTGCCCATGTCAGAGAGCCACAGGCTGCTCTGATCGGTGTTCACAGGCACCACAGGACTGGGCCCTGCTGCCCTAGCTCCAGGCTGGAGTGTGCTGGGACCTGAAGCTTCTCAGCCTGAGCTCTGCCTGCAGTTATGGCTCTCGGGCACCAGGAGGTGGGTGTGACATGATCTCTGAAGCCGGCAGAGGAGCCCCTACCCTTAGGGGTTGGTTAGAGGTGGCTGGGGTCATGTGTAGCGTGAGGCTAAAGAGAGGTTCTAGTACAGGCAGAACAGCATCTGACTTACCACTGCTGGGCCCATTGTAGTACTGACTGATGTAGCTGTTCATATCATCTGTCACCGCGGCTTCTATGGAGATGGGGACGGAGAAGGGTTAGTGACAGCTTGTCAGAGATCCAAGAGGCAGGGTCTGTGGCAGTTCTTGCTCCTCCCCCCATACTCCAGTCCCTGCCCCCATCATCACAAGGAGAGGCACCTGTCTCACAGAAGCCCTCTGGACCTCCTTGGGGACCACGCCTCATCTGCCCCAGAGGCCAGACTGCACAGCGCACCCCGGAACCCAGGTTCGGACGAAGCATCTGCTCTGACCCCAACCTGCACAGGGTCCCTTCCTTCTCCACACTCAGTTTCCCCATCTCTGAGATGAGGGGTGTGGAATAGTTCTTCAGTGCAGAAGCCATGAAATCCCATGAGCAGGAATACACAGCCAGCGATGGGCTGAGGTGTCAGTCATCAACGGCAGCCTCCAACCAGGTCCATCAGATGCTCTAGCCTTCTGGGCAGCACCGGACACACCCAAGGGGTTGGGGGATCCCCACCGCCTGCACACAGTTTGTGCTCAGTACATAGTTACTAAACAATGTACAAAACAATAAGGCAACAGGAGGTGAAAGACACAGGGTCTTAAGGAAATATTGGTTCATCACGCTGGGGGGAGTGGGGAGGGAATGGGAGAGAGGAGGGTGAGATTTTCAGAGTGGCCGAGAGCAGGAAGAAAGGCAGGTGACAGGCCCAGAAGCCATCCTAAGGAGCTTGGCCTTGTCTCAAGGGCAGTGAGGAGCCACAATAAGGTTTGGATGTCATCAGGTGAGAGGTCACTCCCCAGGCTGTGGGGAGAGTGGTTTGGAAGGGGCTAGACAGTGACTGCCCAGGTGAAGTATGACAGGCCCTAAGGGGGTGGGAGGTGCCTGAGGGGACAGAGGGAGGGTGGGATGAGCAGTAACTAGCAGGGACCTGGTATGACTGGGATGGTGACGGGATGAGGGCACTCAGCTGTGTTTGGGTCCCAGAGTGGGAGGGTAGAGGATCAGACCTGACTTCAAACCTCAGCTCTATCACAGACTTGTTAGGGGGCCCTCTCTGAGCCTCTGTCCCCCATCTTTAAAATGAGGAGAATGATACCTTCTCCCCAGGGTTGAGATGGAGAGTAAACCAGCCCACAAGAGTCAGACTCCTGAAGTGGGGTCAGGCACACCGAAGGGCCATCTTTCCTGTCATGGAAGTCTGGGAGGTGCCTCAGGGCGGCCCCCAGAGCCTGTAACCCTGGGGACTTCTCTGAGGAGCTGATGTCTGCAGGGCACTAGGCCCCAGTGTTCTGAGGCCCCTCCAGGGCACACCTGGGAGCTGCAGAGGCCAACCTGCCTCACCGGGAGGCTGAGTGGCAGCGTTTGCACAGGCTTGGCTCTTAAAAGCTTTTTTGGCCTCCTTTGATCTTTAAGTGCCTGCGGTCAGAGGTGTGTTCCCACTAATGCTGGAGCCAGGGAGGGGCTGGCTGGCTCCGGCCCGCTCCACATCAGGCGGCAACACACTTCTCCACGGCTGTTCTCATGGGTGCTGCAATGCTGTCTATCCCCACCACCACCCTGGGGAGCTGGGGGTAGCTGCTCCCTGTAAGTTGGGGGCGCAGGACCACCAGGAGGAAGGATTTGGTCCCTTATCCTGCATTTATTCTGAGACTGTAGCTGCATGGCTTCAAGAGGGCCAAGTGACATGGGCAGGACTATCTGCTCAGTTAAAGTATCCATAGAGCCACAGCACTTTATCCCCAAACTGCCACTTGCAGGAGGTGGCCAGGAGAATAAGAAAGTCCCAGGCCCTCAGTTCTTGTCCTGGTGCTGTCACTGGGCCTTCTCTGGGCCTCGGGTTCTTCATCTGTACCCCAAGGGCAGACCGTGATATGGCTGAGGCTGGATGACTCTTAAAGTGCCAAGAGGTGACATATTTGCAGCAGAGGCAGAAGGGACCAGAGCCATCTGGACTATCCCCCAGCAACCATGCAGGAGCCCAGAGGCCTCTCCATGCTGCTAGCACCTCTGGGGCGGGGGCCCTGGTCATCTGTTCCTCACATGCTGAGCTCAGCAGGGTCCCAGCGTGTCTAACCGTCTGCACTGAGGGTGGGCACTGAGCTGGGAGTCCTACCTTCAGGGAGCACAGATGAGTGTGCCCAGGGTGTCCAGACACTCCCTGGGCAAATAGCCAATCTCCATCGAATCCGGAAGCACCTACTATGTGCAAGGTAATGAGAAGGAGCCCATTCTGCTCACAGGCTACGAAAGACCCTCTAACACACAGAGCCCCTCACACCCCTTCTGAGAAGCCTCTTCTGGAAAGCCTTGCCCCACCTTACCCCTTCTAGTTGCCCACTTTCCACAGTGAAGGCTTCACCCTGGGCTCCTGATGTGACCAGATGGGAGTGGAGGAGAGAGGGACCCAGAGCTCCAGATGCAGGGCTCAGCACTTCGCACGAGGATCTCCTTTAATCCTCTCCATCACCCTGCAAAGCTGTGATTAATTAATAGACTGGGGCTCCTCAAGATCGGGTGTGATCACTCCCAACAGCCCAGCACCCTCCCAGTGTGCTTAGCAGCTGCTCCCCTCCGCTGGCTCACATTGTGCTTGTGGCCTGTGTTAATGCCCAATTCTCTGTAGGAGCCGGGGCCAGGACAGGCCTCCACCACTGGGCACCCAGGCAACACCCAGGACGGCTCATGATCCTGGGAAAATGTCAGGTTGTTGGTTTCGGCCCAGGAGTACAGCCTGCTGAAAGCATTCTGAATCCTGGTTGAGGCTGCCCAGGTGTTAGATCTCTTCCTATCTCTGTGTGACTGCCTATCTGAGAATGCTCACATCTTCATCCAAGCGGTTGATAAAAATAACCTAAGGCAGGTGACCTTCAGCCCAGACAGCTCTCCTGAGCTTCTGACAGGTCCAGCCACCCATCCGGGACTTCTGGATGACCTCTAGCTACCTCTGACTCAACATGTCCAAGACAGAGTTCAGTCATCCTCCATCTTGGTGGCTGGTTCTCCTGCCCACCCAGGTTGGGATCCTGTCACTTTTTGTTGCCTCTTTCTTACCAATCATCCAACTCCACCAAGCCTGTGGCGGGTTGAGGGGTGCTGGCCCCTCTATCCAGCCTTAGGTCTGGCCTCCTGGTTTCCCCTTTGGACTCCCATCCTGCCTGATGGGTTTAATGAATAGGAGTGCTCGCTCACAGGACATGATGCACAGCCCAGGTCCCCAGGTGCAGGCCTGTCCACTGTGCACTTGCTCCCTCTGCTCCAGACCTGGACCCCCACGGTGCCTCAGAGTGAGCTTTAAAGTACAAGTTGGAGAGCATGGTCTGTCGTGCTGATACCGCCACCCCCCCTTCCTGCAGGCCTGTGGATCTTCTCTTGGAACTGACCTTTTGGGTTGGGACTCTGTCCCATCCACAGAGGGGCCCAACAGCCTTTGAGAGTAGGAGCCACATTTTATTCACTGAGTCACGCCGGTACTGGGTGCAGCGTTTATCATATGCCAGGTGCCACAAAGGTGGATTGAACAGAAGACCCTGGGCTTGTCAGAGGCCTTCCCCGGAGAGCCAAAGGGCCCTGACATGATGGCTTGCGCTGCTCAGCCTGTGGCCTCACTCCTCTCCTGGGTACTTCCTACAGGGGTTTGTTTTGATTCAGCCCCAGGGAGCCCTAGGAGGAAGCAACCTAGAGGGGACTGAGCCCCGCAGAACAAAGAATGGGCACAGTCACAGGCTTCAGAACAAAGCAGCCCTGGGCCCCAACCCAGCTCTGCAGGCCACTTGCTGTGTGGTCTTTAGGCAAATCTCTTAGCCACTCTGAGCTTCAGCTTCCTCACCCATGAAGTAGCGATAACAAATACCTACACCTTGGTGAGCTTAAGGGACTCACTGAGTTGATGCTTGTCTAGCCCAGGGCCCTCCCTTACCTCTCTGAACCCCTGACCCCAGCATCTTGGGTGCCTGCTGCTCTCTGATGCCCCGGCCCTTTCTTCTAGAGTCTGAGTATTTTGCAGACTTAGCCTGACTATCCCTCCTAAAGCCCCTTGGGCACAATGGCAATGCTCATTATGTGGGTTTTGCCTCTTGGGCAGAGCCTCTGACTTGCCCTGGAGGCAGAAGTGGCCAAGAGAGGGAAGTGCATCTGCAGGGCCAGGCCGTGGAGGTGGCAGGGCCCAGCTAGGCTGAGGGGCGAGGGCACCCGATCCCGCATCCAGTACAGGTCCAGGCCCCATGCTACTTTGCATGTGGGTTTCCCAAGTCTAGTCCTACATCCCTGGGGCTCCTGGAGTCCCCAGCACCCTGATCAGGTAAACGTCTGGAAGCCAGCAGAGGCACGGCCCCCAGGCACTCTCCTCTCCAAGGGCAAGACCTCCCCCCCCATGCCAGCTGGCTCCCTGAAATCCCCCCTAGGGCCTGGCAGAGGGAAGGAGCTGAGCGGGCTGCAGGAGCACCTCTGTGGCAGTGTCTCTCTGGATGTTGCAGCAGCATGGGGGGGACACTTAGGTTCCCCATGATATATGGTGAAATCCATGGCACTCCCACCAGGGGCTGTAATTCACAAGTTATGGGCGAGCTTCAAGACTAATAAATTCGGGAGAGAAGTATTAATGACTACACAGGGGCACCATGAACTTGGCAGGCCCCAAAACTTGGAACTTTGCAGCCCAGGTTTTAAAAATGATTTGTGCTAGAGCAAGTCTAAACAGAAGCTGGTCGGCGTTGTCTGGCTGTGACCCGCTGGCAACTGTTGAGACTGCAGAGCAGCTTCCTCCCTGTGGGGCTGGGGCTGGCACCCCCACCCTCACAGCTGCCCCCCCAGCCAGCCGCGGCCCCTCCCCTGTGACTCATCACGCCTGTCTGCAGGTTAATCCTGGTAATGTCTGTGCCCTGCTGCACAAGAGGAGGGCCTCAGGCCCCTGTGGCCTGAAGGTCATAGTTAGCAACAAATGCTGCCCTTTCTTAATCTCCAGAGTGGCCCAAGTGCCCCTAGCTTGTCCAGCCATAATTTCTACTGTCATGAGAATCCCTCCCTGGACACAGCTCCTGGTCAAGGAGAAATGAGCTGGGGGAAGCCCTGAGCCCCTGCACCACTTGGGGCTGTGAATCATCCATGTCTCTTGATGGCTCCCATGCTTTGCCCTCTGCCTCGGAAGCCCTGACCTTGCTGTCGACCCTCTGGGGCTGGTGGCTATGACACATGGTACTGTGCATGGATGGTGCATAGGCTGGGGCAGGTGGCATCCAGATTGCTGAGAGGTACAGGGGGGTGACCCAGAGGAGACAGAGGAGGGAAGGTGTGACTCCAGGACAGCATTCAGGGACATCGGCAACTGCTCCCAGGTGCATGTTTGCCATCTGTATGAGAGGCCTGAGCCTGCCTTGTTTAGATACTATCTCCCCCTCGTTCCCAGGAGGGTGGGGACTGGGCAGCCCTCAGGACACTCAGTAACACACCACCAATCAGAGTTTCCTGAGTGGCATTTGACTCTGCCCCAGCTTTCTCTCTCTTGTCCCCTCCTGGAAATTGCCCTACAAGGGATACAAAGAGAGGGGAGCAGGACAGACAGGTAGGGACTCAGAGCTTCACAGCACTCCTAGAGTATGGGATTATTTTAAAGGCTTGATTTGGTTGTGGGCCCTCCAATCCCAGATCTTGGCTCCCTATTGGGCCCAAATGTGGCATCTGATGTCTGTAGCTCATTGACTGAGGGCCATGCTGTCATCTCTAGTGCTCAGGACCCTGATGAGTAGGGTACAGGTGACGCTTCAGAGTGTGGCTGTACTGGAAGCGCTCAAAGCTGCAGAGAGGGACACTGGGTGGCCCGAGCCCCAGGTGAGCAGCTTCTTGGGCACAGCCAGGAGGCTGTCATGGGGTGGGGGCAGAGCCAGGAGGCCAGCATACAAGGGGAACAGAGCCAGGAGTCTGGCAAGGGGGGGCAGAGCCAGGAGGCTGGCATGCAGGGTGGGGAGGGCAGAGCCAGGAGGCCGATGTGCAGAGTGGGGGTCGGGGACAGAGCAGCAGCGCCCGCTCGTGCTCACTCAGCTCGGTCAAGCAGGAAGATCTAGGATGGGCCTGAGCCTGTAAACCAGCTCCTCCCATCCTTAGGAAGCAAGATTTAATGGGTGAAAATTGTTCCCGTCCCCAGAAGAACTTTAGAAAAGAATAAGGCAGTGGAGATCACAAGCACGGGCCCGGAGCTGAAAGCCAAGAGGGGGGTTTCTGCAGAGAGCTATTGCTGATGGCCCCTGAGCTCCGAGAAAGGACACAGGGACCCACATGGAAACAGCAATGTCCGAAAGCCCCAATGGAGAGCGGCTGAAGCCCCGAGGCCCTGAGGCCTAAGAGGCTGGGGGAGATAACATGTAAATGTTCATGGCAGCTGGGTAGAACGGAGCTGGAGGGTGTTTATGTGAGTTTGTGGGGAAGGGTGGTGACCTGGGAGCTCACTCTGCCACAGGCTCAAGGGCGGGGAGGCTGGACCAGCAGTGACCACATGGGAAAGGCTGAGAGGCTACAGGACTGATGGCTGCTCCATCCCACCCAAGTGGGAGCAGATGAGGACACGAGGCGCTGGCGACAGGACTGTCGGGAGCCCTGTGTGTCACCTGCTATGGGTTGAATAATTGTGTTCCCCTCACCCCCCTGCAATCTATATGTGGAAGCCTTGAACTTCAGTACCTCAGAATGTGATCTTATTTGGAAGTAAAGTGGTTGCAGATGTAATCAGTTAAGATGAGGTCACAGTGGAGGAGGGTAGCCCCTAATCCAATGTGATGGGAGCCTCGGGAGGTTGTCACTAGCAAACTGATGCACCACCCCGAGGGCGTTGAGCTTTTCCCTGAAGGACACAGGAACCAGTAAAGGTGGTTAGGAGTCAAGGAGTTACGTGAAAGATGTTGGGAGAGCCCTGTGTACTGGGAGAGGGAAGAGTGCAGAGGGCCCCTACGGTGGGAAAGCTGAGGAGCTGCTGAGTCCTGAGAAGACAAAGTTGAAAAGTGAAGATAAAGAGGGGAATGTTTCAGACACACGTGTCAAGCAAAACCAGCAGGCAGCAGCGAGGGCTTGTGAATCAGGACCTACAAACCCTGGGTAAAGGTAGGAATCACACTACAGCTAAACACAAATGAAGGGGAATCTCTGTGCAGGAGCACAAAAAGCCAACTGCCCAAGGAGGGGTTGCCAGGGCGCGTGCGGCCTGGGTCAATGTGTGCTCAGGCCAAGTGGCCGCTACAAGGCTCAGGAGCCACAGCTGCATCATGGGGAATCCGGGCAGAACAAAAGAGCAGAGTGGGCCCCTGACACTGTCCCGGGCTTGTAGCTCCCCAGTTACTGCATTCAGTTCTGGATGTCACTCTGAGAGGGACCACAGGAGAGCTCATCCCCTGAGAACTGGCAGTGGGAACCCAGGTGAGGAGAAAACAGTGTCTAAAAGGATAGATACCTCAGCTGGGGGGGGCACCCACCTGTACATGAAAACTGCAGCCAGGTGGGGGATGCAGGCTTGGAGGGCAGGCATCTATGCGGGCTGAGGAAGAATTTTCTTATAGGCGGAGCTGGGTGCAGGTGGGAAGGGCTGCCAGGTGAGTATTAAGCACCTCATTTTAGAACAGTGTTGCTCAACCTTCCTAAATGCCTCGTTGTTACAAATGGGAAAAAAGGGGTCGCCACCCACAGATTGAGAATTGCTGTTTTAGAAGAAGGTGAGCTGGGGTCACACAGGCTCTCGGCAGGGAGAGATGGAAGTCTCATGTCAACTGAAGGGCTAGACTCAGAAGTCCCCTTTTAGCTCCCAAATTCTGTGATTCCAAGTTCTGAATATCTCAAAAGATCCAGTAGCAACCTCCTCATTCCCAAAAACCTGTCTGCAGTGGCTTACAGAGCCCCCTCACAACCACGGGTTCCTCATGCTTCTGTGAGGAAGCCAACAGTGAAGCCTCAAGTCAAAGAGCTGGGAAGCAGTGGAGCCTGAAAGGGGATAGAGAACGCCAAGGTGGACAAACTGGGGTTTGGGGTTCCACACTCCACTTCCCAGGCGCAGCGCCCTCGTTTCCTGGCCGTGCAGCTCCATGTGGTTCCCTTAACCTCCGAACCACACAGCAGCCCTGTGAGGAAGCTGGGTGTGGGTCCCATTTGACAGCTGGCAAAACCAAGGCCCAGAAAGTTAGGTCCCCTGTCCAAGGTCACATAGTTGGCTGACAGAAAAGGTGGGATTTGAATCCAGAAACACGAGAGGTATTCCTGTCCCACTTCCTCCCACCTCCTGCCCTGTGTTGTGGCCAATGTTCCCATCTCCACTAACACAATCCTCCCAGGGCCCAGACTTTGGCGTGGAAGGTTCTGGACTGTTCCAGTCCCAGGCCTGAACTTGTAGTCTGGGCCCTGGGAGGTGACAGCCCAGTAGGCAAGTCCCCCGTTAGCCTTAGGATGGCTTGATTATCTCTCAGTTTTTTCATCCATAAACAGAAGTCACCTCTCCAAGGTTGCTGTGAAGACAGGGAAGGTAATGCACAAGGCACGCTGCGGGCTACAGGCATGAAACGCGTACTCGTCATTTCTAGTTGGCTCGGGGTAAATGTCCTCTCTTGGGCTGACAGGCAGTCCCGAGGACAGTGATCTGGGGTGCTTCTCCATCCCCGGCCAAGGAGGGGCGCGATCCAGCCAGGAGCCGCTGCACCGCCGGGTGGGCGCCCTGGGGTGGGACAGGGGAGGCGCGGGGGCTCCGGGGCCATCGGCGGGCATCGCGGGCTCACCTTGCGAGGGCTGCAGCTCCTCCACGACGCCCTCGGCTGCCGTCTCCTCGTCCCACGTGCCGGCCTCCACCACTTTGTAGCGGCCTCGCGGCTGGCTGAGCATGTGCGGGGCCTGCAGCGCCGCCTCGCGCTCGGCCGCCAGGTCCAGGTCCTGCTGCGCCAGGTGCGCGCGCAGCTGCCGGATCTCGAACTGAGGGGGCGAGAGGGGACCGTCAGTCGCCGGACCGTGGGGGTGCGCGTCCGGGCTATGGAGGGTGAGCTCCCCAGAAACCTCCCAACACCCCGATCGCAAGAGCGTCTCACGTTTGCAGAGCCTTTTCCCTAGTAATAACGCGCGAGCCCACGTCTCAGATATCTTGTCACCCCATCACACGCACGGCGGTGGGAAACCTGGGTTTGAATTCCGCTCTGGGCTTGCACACAGATGTGCGATTCCACCGGGTGCTTGACAAAATGAAAGCCTCATTCAGGTGCCTTACACGGATGATTACTGGGGGATAGGCACCCTGGAGCCCCTAGGACCCGCGCCACGGCCCTGAGAGCCCAGCTGGGGTCAGCGCCCGCTGTCCTGTCCACTGGCTCGTTGGTCTCCCAGCAACACCTACTTTCCTCTCTCACCAGGAAGGGTGGACGGCTCCCAGCCCTGCAGCTTCCTGGTGCCCTTGGGCAAGTCTCCCCAACTCCCCCACAGGCCTCGTCTCCTTATCTGCAAAATGGGTTTTCATCTCTTTGAGGATGTAGGTTGTTTCGTAAGGGCCTTGTATAAACTGCACGCATTTTTAGTTTTGTTTTTCTTTTGCCTGGGGAAAACATCTTGGAAGGGCTTCCAGAAGTCTCTTGGGCTACTGCTTCAGATGGCTGCTCACAGGGTCCTTCACCTCTGAGCCAAGGTGAAGTTTGGGTCTCGTGTCTACCGGCCGAGCCGTGGGCTCGCGGGAAGGAGGCCCTACCCTGCCACCTAGTGTCCAAAGGCCGCATCGTACCGCCTCCGCACCGGGGGAGCGGGGAAGGGGGAGGCCAACCGGGGTGCACCGCCTTGCACCGCACCTAGGAGTTGCCCACTTGCATATGACAGTTCCTCCAGCCCAGATCCCTCCCTGGAGTGTCGGACTCGCACCTCTCACTGCCCATGTGACAGCGCCACGAGTTGGTTCATGGGAGTTGCAAATTCCACCTAGTCAAAACAAGGCTCTTCTCCATCTCTCCAAACCTGCTTCTCAGGCCTTTTCATCTCACCTGCGCTCAGCCTTACTCACTTCCCTTGCCTCCTCTCTCTTTCCCTCACCCCAACATCCCTTCTACCCCCAAGTCCAGCCCCACCTCCAAGTCCTGTCCCACTTCCTTCCACCTCCACTGCCAGCTTTCACCAGGACAGCCAGATCTTCCATGTTCCTCTCCCATTGTACTCCAGCAGGAGTAACCCTGACTGTCTCAAACCCAAACCAAGGCCTGTCCATAAAGGTCAATGGCTTACTGCCTCACTCGGGAGACAGCCCAAACTCCTTACCCTGGGCTTATGGAGCAGGTGCACCGTCTGTCCTGCCCCCCAGCGCCAGTTCATCTCAACTCTCCCATTGCCTGCCCCTGAGACACAAGCTTTCTCATTTTTCCTTAAAGACACCAAGTGTGGGCTGGTCTCAGGGCCACTTTGCAGCTGCTCCTTCTGCCCCAGATCACAGGAAGACGACTCCTCAGAGGGGCTTTCCCTGACCTCCCACCTAAGTCGGCCTCAGTCACATCAGCCTATTTGAATTCTCTGCATCGCACTTAGCACTTTCTGATAATGTTTGTGTATTTATTTTAATGTTTTATTAATTTTATTATTATGAAAGTAAAACACAACTAAAGTATTCACTAACACTAAGGTGGCCAGGCAGCAACCCAGCACTGGACACATCCTAATGGTGTCCACTTCCCAATGTGTGTCTGGGAGCGAGCACACAGGTTTTCCAGCTTCCTGCCTAATTTCTTCTGCATGGGGAGCGGGGCAGGGGAATAGGACAGAGGCTCCCATCTTTATGGGGAAGGACTTCCATTTAATCCTCAGCCCCCACCTAACCCAGCGCCTGTTTTCAGAGCTCTGGTTCAGGGAACAAACCTCTGAACACTTGCAGGGTGGGGAAGCATAGTTTCCTGGCAGTGCAGGATTTGGAAGGGGGCCTCAGGATTTCAAATATTATATGCACAGACTTTTAGCCAACTCCCCTTCCCCAGTGTCAGCTTCATTCTACACCCCCTATCTCCCAGACTCCCAGGGGTCCTGAAGAAAGAACTAGACCATTTCCTTCACTGCCCTCCACTGTAGGTACTTCAGGTATGAACTCTCCATTCTGCTGGATCAGTTACCGCTTTCCCATCTGGTCTCAGAGTGTGCCCAAACTCACCAAAATCTCCCTCCTCTTTGTCCTGGTAGACAAGCTTTAAAGAAATAATTTCTTAATTTTCTAGACACTTATGTGTACACTAATGTCTGTGGTCCTACCATGGCTGATCTCAAGATACCAACAAGATGTCATGGGAGACTAAAAAGAAATGTGCATAGTTGGCTCTCCTGGGCCAGTGAGTGCTCCAGTACACCAGTGCCACCCATCACCCCCTGCGGACTATAATCTCCATAACAGCAGAGACCCTGTCTGTTTTGTTGCCTGGTACACAAGAGGTACTCATAAATTCCGTATTGTTGAATAGATGAATGAATAAATGCACAAAACTAGTTTAGTTCAACTCTGTGGCTTCAGGCTTAGCTGTAACTGAGCTGCACCCCTAGCCCAAAGCTAAGACAGAGAGCCCTACACACTAATCCCTGACCCTGGTCACAGACTCAGCTCTAATACTGGGATCAGACTGGGCTTATACCCTAGAACTCGACAACCCAGCACTCAAATGGGACTGGTGGTCTTAGGAGGTGAAAAAATGAGGTTGGCTCATTATCAGATGAGTTTGAGCCATCCTTCTGGCAGCAAGGTCTCAGCTGTCACTGAGGACCCATGAACAACCCTCCCAACCTCTGCTGGGGCTGGGAGCCCCTCCCTCCAAGGCTGATTTAAACTTCCCATGGGCACACCCAGCCCACTTTTCTCCGAGGCCAGTCTTCTGGACCTGCAGGCCCAGCTAATGGCTTCCTAGGCCACTCTGAAGGGATGCATTATTGATGGCTTGTAATAGATATGGAGTTGCCCCAGAGTGTCCCACTGGAATTCAGGCCAGACAGCTGGAGGCCAGGGCTTGCCCATCCCCAAGCCCACATGTGTAGGCATAGACACAAACAAAGAAACAAGTTTTAAACTAAAGATATGAACTCCAAATGTGCGGTAGTTTTCCCATTCATTCATTCATTCAGGAGGAAGTCAGGTAGAGCATGGTGGGGCCCATGTCCGTTACATGGCAGGGCATGAAAATGCCCCCTCAGCTTGGAGGCAAATCCAGGGTGGTCCCAGCAAGAGGGGAACACATCTCCTGTGAGAGACAAGGGCTAACCCTGGGTGGCACCTGTGCCAGAGAGGGCATGGTGTGTATGGGAGACGGAGGACTGGGGAAGTCAGCAGGATCACCTCGGGCAGAGCCTGTAGCCATCCTAAGATGTTTTCAGGTTTACAGCCTTTCTTTAAAGAACATTACATCTCTAAAACAGAAGGGTGGAGTGGTGGAGGTGGCAGTGGAGAAGAGGGTGAAGACAGTGGAGGGGGGATGAGAGGAAGGATGAGGAGTCTATTTAGGAGGTGAAAGTGTCAGCTCAGGGCCTGAGATGGCACGGGGGTGAGGAAGAGGGCAGCCTGCTTTGGGGACAGATTTTGGCAAGTTTCACACCCATAGGGTGTGCCGTGAAGTGCCTGGATGCCTTCGGAGTCACCCTGAGAAGGAATGACTAACTTCTCAGAAGGAACTGCAGATGGGTCAAAGGACTCTCAGCCCTGTCCTGACTGTGACAGCCCAGAGGCTCCTCAGGATGTGCCAGAGAGACCCTCGGAGCCCGGCTCCTCATTCTTCCCCTGTTTAACACGGCCACACATGCTTCCCTCAGCCAACTGGAGGGCTGTCGAGGGGTCCTAGCATAGCAGGACATTATTAATCGGATGGGTGAACTGAGGCCCAGAGGCGGGAGGGAGCCTTCTGTGCGAGGAAAGGGGTGAGGAAAAGGCTAGGACTCCATAGTTTGTCAGGAAAAGGCTAGGACTCCATAGTTTGTCAGAAGCAAAGCAGGGCCTGAGTCAGCACCTCTGGCTGCCAGCCCCCAGGACATTATATCAGGGAACTTGCAGCCTACGAGCAAGGTAGAAATGACTCAGCCAAACAGAACACAGGGCAGCTTGATGGTAGCAGGGGCCAGGAGAGAGCAGGAGGTGCCCACAGGGGAAGACACAAGGGCTGGAGGCCATTGCCCCTCCCTCACCCTGTCTTTGGGTAATTCCATTTTCCTCTCTCAGCCTTAGTTTCACTGTGTGTCCAATAAGCAAATGGACTGGTTGAATTCTGAGTCTATGACCGCTCTGTACTGGCGTTGGGACCTGGACTGGGAGGGAATGAAGTACAAGTACCAGTTCATGCTTGGGGCTGTCTTGAGGGCTACCCTCTGCTCAAGGCTAAAATGCCCCATTCTCAGAAGACCAACTCTTTAGAGAAAGATAACATAATTCAAATCTCTAAGATGTATCATCAACAATGTGTAGCAATTTATCTCAACAACATGATGAGAATTATTAGTCATGCAAATAAGCTGGAAAAAGTGATCAATTATCAAGACGTGAAGCAGTTAATCGCAGCTGACCTGTGAAAAATTTGAGTTAATAAATAAGGACTTCAAAATAACCGTGATTAATATGTTTAAAAAAATGGGGGAAAGATGTACAAAATAAATTTAGTACTTTACCTATGAAATAGGTTTATTTTTTTATTTTTTTGATACAGAGCCTCAAGCTGTCACCCTGAATAGAGTGCTGTGGCATCACAGCTCACAGCAACCTCCAATTCCTGGGCTCAAGCAAGTCTCTTGCCTCTGCCTCCCAAGTAGCTGGGACTACAGGCGCCCGCCACAACACCCAGCCATTTTTTTTTTTTCGTTGCAGCCATCATTGTTGTTTGGCGGGCCCGGGCTGGATTCGAACCCGCTAGCTCAGGTGTACGTGGCTGGCGCCTTAGACTGTTGAGCCACAGGCACTGAGCCTGAAATAGGTTTAAATAGAACTTTAGAT
>CAUYON010148213.1:0-32009 GCA_963573935.1 Arctocebus calabarensis | reverse complement strand
ACAAAAATTCTACATAGAATCCTTGAACGGTTAATTTTTTATGGTAATTTACTTCTAAATGAACAAAATGGTTATTTTTAGAATTCAAGAGAATCTCAAAACAATCTTATTCTTTAGAAGTAGTGCATGTGATTAAATTGGTATTTAAATAGTATCAATGTCTTTAGATAGTGATCAAGAAAATGCCATGAAGGCTATCTGTAACAGTACGATCAAAACATTTCTGAATGTATATGAATCGTGCCCTATGATTGCACCAATGTACACAATTGTGATTCAATAAAATTATAAAAAAAAAAATTTTCGCTGGGTGAATAAAGGCAAGTGACAAAGATAAGTACAGTTAGTATGTGTCCTTGTGGCCGGCACAGTCTCCATACTCCGTAGTGTTCTTTCTCTCTCTCACACACATATTCTCTCTCTTTCTGTCTCTCTCTCACACTCACCCACCTTCATAATTTCTATGCATATTTTTCTACTTAACGCACATATCACTTCATCAGGGAAGCCCTCCCTGACCCCTAGACTAAATAAGATACCTCACTTCTGCATTCTCCTAATACCGGTTGGCCTTCCGTCACTCATTTCTCATAGTTTGTAAGTACACATTTGTGTAATTATTTGACTGACTTTCTCTTAGGGTAATCAATTGCCACAATTTGGCTTGGATGGAGAGATTTTCCAGAACAGAGACGTTCACTTCTAAGACTGGAAGAGTCTTGGCCAAACCTGCATAACTGTTCACCCTGGTCTGTGTCCCTCTTGAGATAGGATGTTTCCTGAGGGCAGAGACTGTGCTTTTGTGTTTGCTGATTACCTCTGTGTGTGGCTCACACCCGCACCTTGTAGGAACTCAAGAAACACCTGTTGAGCCAATAAGCAAATGAATGAATATGACAGTGTAAACCAAACTGTCTTTTCTTGCAGAAGTCTTTTTTTCCCTGAGATTATTCCTCCTATTTTAGGTGTTAAATGTCTCTTTTTTATAATGGCCTTATTTGAGAAAGTTTATAGAATTGATGATGTTTTGTAGGGTTTTTTTTGGTTTTAGCTCCCTTTATCCCCTTCCCTTTTGGGGTTGGAAAAGCTTCTGATTTGAGGAATCACTGGTTTAGTGAAAAGGGAACCAGAATAGTTGAGGTCAAGATGATCAAAGAAAATCTATCCCCATTCTAAAATGCTAGAGTATAAAGTTCTTGAAGGCAGAAATTATGGCTATTCAGTGTATGTCTACATCCCTGGGACTTAGGACAAGTACCAGCATATAGTAAATATTTGTTGAAAATGAATGGATTCCCTGCCCAGCCTCAAGACCTGGTGGAGTAGACCCTGTGTACTCAACTCCCTTTTCCTCCTCACTCTCTAGCTAACCTTTTCCACAACCATAAATATGACCTCAGCATCTGTTTCTGATGGGTGGAGGGAAGGACATATCAGTGCAGATGTATGAACACATGTTCTATCCCTAAATGTTCTGGGTCACCTCTTTGTACACTTTCCTCACAGTTGAAGGGACTGCCCTGGTCTGCAACAAAAAATAAATAAATAAACAAATAAATAAAAATAAAAAATTGCAGTATCTTGATTACTCAAGTGGATTTCTCACCTTCCCGGCTCTGGCCAAGTTATTCACTCCACCTGGGATGCTTGTTCTAGTTCTCTAGCTAAATCCTACTGGTGTTTTGTCGCTAAGCTAAGGTCCCTTTCTTTAAGAAGCCATTTGTCACAGGTAAAATCAGAACAAGTTAAGGAAAATATAAAAGTTTAAAAAATACACATTGCAAGAGTTTAAACCAAGTGGCAAGAAGCTCACCTTATGGCAAGGACAGCACAGTTCAGAAAGCAGAAAGGAGAAAGTGACCTTTTCTGTGATTGGCTGTTACACATTAGCATTTTTTTTTAAGGGCAAACAGAACTATTTAAATGATCTGTCTACAGCGGATTGGTTAAATTTCACTGAATCATGCTGACCAGGACATAAAGCTTATGTTTTAATTTCACTAAATCCTGTTGACAAGGATGTAAAACTTATGATGTTCGACTTTATGATTAGAGCTAGCAATTCAGGGAAATCAGGATGACTTAACTTTTGGCTACTTGGTTATGGGCAGTTGGCCTTGAGTTATAAATCTAAGTGGTGGCCTCTAGTTTTATACTAACATGTCTTTTAGCGCACTCTCCATTCCCACGCCCAGCCACCTTCTATATTTTGTTTTTTCCATCCCATGGACCACCCTGTATTCTTTGTCTGTTTACTTGTATAGCTCCTCCATGGGAGCTTCTTGAAGGTAGGAATTCTGTCTCAGTCATCTCTGTAGAGGGAGAGGGCCTGCTGTTAGACAGCTAGTGAATGTTTGGCAACTAGCTAGGAAAGAAATATATACCTTTTATTGTTGCCTCAAAAATGCTAAGTCATAAACACAAAACCTTAATGACTTACAACAGTAGACATTTATGTGTACTCATAAGACTACTGGTTGCCCATGGAATGCTGATGATCCTGGCTAGTGAGCTTCTGGTCACCTGGGAGGATTTTCTGGTCCTTCCTGGGCTCACTCAGGTATCTGGGGCATCACCTCAAAAATGCTAAGTCATAAACACAAAACCTTAATGACATACAACAGATATTTGTTTGTGCTCATAAGACTATCGGTTGGGCAGGGAATGCTGATGATCCTGGCTTGTGAGCTGCTGGTCACTTGGGAGGATTTCCTGGTTCTTCCTGGGCTCACTCAGGTATCTGGGACATCACCTGGAGCAGCTGAGCTGACCCAGCTCTGCTGCACGCATCCCGTCAACAAGAGCCTGGCCTGAGAATGTTCCCATGGCCAAGGGAAAGGAGTAAGAGGAAGAATAGAGGCACACAGCCCTCTCAGGACCTAGGCTTGGAGAGCTGACCCAGCCTCACTGAGACCCAGGCTTAGAGACCTGGCCCAGTGTCACTTCAGCCTCATTCTCTTGGTAAAACAAGTTATGAGACTGGCCCACATTCGAGGAGTAGGGAGATAGATCCACCTCTCAATGTGGAGCTGCAAAGTCTCCTTGCAAAAAGTGTGGATAAGCAAAAGGCAGAGAACCTTTTGGGGGGACCATTTTTGCAATCTCTGCCATAGAAAAGAATAAAATGAGGAAATACCTTATCATTTTCATTTCAAAATGATCACTTGTGCTACCTTGACATTAAATCTGTCATAAAGGTTTCCAAAAAAGGTACTGTGGCCTTTCTTGGGAGAGAGTGATTTCTCCACTGTGAAAGGTATTCCATAAGAAACTGAATTCCATAGGCATGGAAGCATTCTGTGGGAGAAGATAAGGCTCCCTCTAGCCCTGAGAGTCAATGTTTTCACATACTGTACCTATCTCTCTTTTCAGATCAGCAAAGATCCGATTTTTGTCCCAGGCGTCTGGGGGCCTTATTTTGCAGCCATGGTGCCTAAGTTCTGGCTTAATGAAGGTGGTCAGAGCGTTACTGGAAAATTGGTAAGTTGACACTTTGTCAGTAAGGTCATGAGTGTTTTTACGCCATTGAATAGACCATTCTGCCATAGTATCTGGAAGATGCAGACGCCTGGTCAGAGTTAAGTCTTAGCACATGGCCTAACGTATGGGGGATGTGTAGCATGTGTTTGCTGCAGGAATAAATGTCCCTCCAGGCAGCCCTGAATGTCCTTCCATCTCACCTGATCTTTCCCATACCCGTCCATTTTTCTCATGGCAGAGAGAGTGATACTCTACCTTGTGAAAATGACACTCGTACTCCCCAGGCCAGACTTTTCAGTGGGACATCATTCAGATAACTATCTAGGCACATCGAACTTGTCCTTTCCAGACCCACACATGCACCTGCCATCTGAGTTGGCCCGACTCACAGCCTTCTTCATGGCTCCTGTCATTTTGTGTGTGTCTTTATCTGCCAGGGGGGTTCTTTACACCTTGAAACGTTACTTGCCCCTTCATAGCTCTAGCTCTCACCACACTCTTTTATTCTGTCTTGTCCAGAACATTCTGAACTCCCTAAAGACAAGGGCCATACTGTACTTGTCTTTCTATCCAGCTCAATGCGTAGCTCAGGTCAGGCACTCTAGGAAATGCTGTTGAACTACTTGGATTGTCTAATTGGAGAGACAGCAGATCCATAAAAGTGGGATGAGCACAGCAGCAGAGGTACACGGTGTAGAGCTGGCACAAAGCTCTATTGGGTAACTCTTTGCAGAGAGGAAGTCATTTGTCCTGAGCCTTAAAAGATAAACAGGGACAAATCAGACAAAGGAGGGACAGTCTTCTAGGCACAAGAACTTTGTGTGGGAACAAAGACATAGAAGTGAAAATGAATATGGTTTATTTGATGGGAATTACAAATAATCAAGAATTTTCTTGGAAGAATAGCTGAGAAGAAAATTTAGAGAGTAGGACAGGAACCAGATCTTAGGAAATTCTTATAGAACATGGTAAGGAATTGAACTTCATCTAGAAAACCAAGGGGAGCCAGTGAAAGTTTGGAAGAGTACATGGTCACATTCACATCTTAGTCTTAAAGAATACCAGCCAGCAGCTGGGAGGAAGAAGGCCTGAGGACACAAGGCCACAGTCCGATGGACCAATTTTAGCAAGTTGGTCCACTGATGACAAGCCATAGTGGCTTAATTGAGGAAAGTGGCACTGCTGGCTGAGAACTGAGGTCTAGAGATCGGGCTGTGGGGACCACTGAAGGGTCTGGGCTGGGGAGTAACACTGCCATTTTCTCAAAGTAGAGTTCTCACTTCTAAGAGACTGATGTGGAGTGCAGGGGAGACCAAGGCCTAGGCGCAATACTCAACCTCACATTGACCGTGATATTATATTGAAAATAGCTATTTGTGCTTGAATTCCTACCAGCTCTTCTAAATGTTCCGCCAAATTAAAGAGTAATCTAATCCAAAGATAGATGTGAATGCACATAACTGCAAGTTTCCATTTCTCATTTTATACAGAACTGCTTCGAGTTCTTTCTAAAGTAGATGGCAGTGTAGGTAGGTAGATGGCATTCAAAGAGTGTGTTCTACGCCCCAGCTCTTGTGCCAGGCTACAGAAATGAATTAAATGAATCAGACATCATCAGTCCTGGGTTTTATGGTATTCATACTCTGATGAGGAAGGCAAGTGAGTATAAAATAAATAATATCTAAACGAGCTTAATAACCAGCACTAGAAAAGTTGAAAAGGAAGACGTCATTGTATGCGTACAGCACAGTAGGACCAGAGCCTACTTACATTCTCCTGTTTAAACTACTTCGATGTATCGCTACACTTCAGTTCAATACTCTTTCCTTTCTTTGTGTGGCACATTGAGTGAAAACTCTTTACTGAAGTACAGCCCTTTCAACCTCACATCATGGTATAATCACCCTTCAGCGACCCAGGACTCATAGATGACATAATCCAGAAGCTGTTTAAAATAAAGATAAAGATCCAGTAAGCCAGTTCATTGTGTTGGATACCTTGTCCAAGAACCTGTCCATCAGGAGGCTTTCAGAGAATTAGCGTGCGAATCAGACATCTGTATCAATTGGAAATGCTTTCCCCAGGATGTGGTTCAAAGTTTGCTCTAGTGCCATGAATATAAGGCATCTTAACCCAAACATTGTGACATACCTTTGTGGATAAGTATTGGTTATGCCTATTTCATGAGCCTACATTGAGATTAAAAATGTGGGCTCTATTTTGCCATTGCTGAAAAATTTTCATACTATTCCACTGTGGTTTTTGACAATGTTTTGGGAGTTTCTCACTGTCAACTAGTCAAGCTGCTTTGGGGGGCTACTTTGGATGATTCTATGTATCCATTGTACGTAGGCATGGGGCATAATTTACCCGTGGGTTCCAGAGAAGGAAAACTTAGGAAATCCAATAGGTAACATAATGAGGCAAAAGCTGAACCGAAAGCAAAGCACATGATGAATAAACCATCAGTATAAAGGGGCCAAGCAGGTTCGGCGCCTGTGGCTCAGCGGGCTAAGGCACCAGCCACGTACACCTGAGCTGGCGGGTTCGAATCCAGCCCAGGCCTGCCAAACAACAATGACGGCTGCAGCCAAAAAGTGGCCAGGCATTGTGGCGGGTGCCTGTAGTCCCAGCTACTTGGGAGGCAGAGGCTGGAGACTTGCTTGAGCCCAGGAATTGGAGGTTACTGTGAGCTGTAATGCCACAGCACTCTATCCAGGGTGACAGCTTGAGGCTCTGTCTCAAAAAATAAAATAAAATAAAAATAAAGGGGCCAAGCAAAGAGAAAGAAGCCCCCATAAAATAGAATAATATAATGATAGTGATATTAATAATTGCAGCTGAGAGACTATTTTCTCTGTGAGATTTATGTAATCTTACTAAAGCTTGAATAATATTCATAATATTCACAATGCCTATTGTTATCTTCAAGACTTACTTCCCAGTTTCCATTCCAAGAACATTTTATATATTATCTCATTTAATCCTCTCAAAATTCTTATGAGAATAGGCACAGTTATGATCTGTATTTTATAGATCAGAGACTAAAACTCAAGGCAGCAAGTACAGCCTGGGGGATTCCTCATCCACCATCAGTGGCCTTTGTGTATGTTTCCTTTACATGTCTGCTCATCTTTCCTTACCGTTTACTAATTCTGGTTTGTTCTCTCGTGCATTCTGAGCTCTGGTTTTTAAAATAAATTGTTATCATATAAGACACGATAAGAGAAAGTCGCGTCTTTCTCACGCTTTCTTTCACACACATGTCTTTCTACTAATCCACATGTGAATGTGTGTGCTCCAGGAGCACCTGGTCCATACTGGAACTCGTCACAAATACACTGCTGAAAGTAGAAAAGAAGGGAAAGGAGAAAAGAAAAAAAGAGGGATAAAAAGGAAGGGAAAGAAGAAGAAAAAGGAAAGAGAAAGAAATGAAACAAATATATAAACTATAAGTTTGCAAAATATGTTTTCTCATTTTCACAGGTAAATAAAGATCTTCCGTTAAAATGCAAATCCTTCGTTGCACGTATCCAGATAGATTGGTACTTGAAAGCAGTCTTCATCTGTTATTCTCAGGATGGGGAACACATAGGAGAGGCTCTTTCCTGGCTGTGGAGACCTTGCAGTTTCTTCTGACTGAGAATGCGACTCACTTTTCTCTCAGTTTAAGCTTGTGCCGTGGTATTTACTTCTTAGAAAGGCACGTGCTCCCTTCCCATGGATGACTGATTTTAGCATCATCGCTAAGCACCCGTCAAGGATTGGCTTGTGCTTGCCAATAATCTATGTTCAGAATAGTTATGCAAAAACACATTGCTTTTTGCCTGGACTTTTTCCATAGAACACTGACAGCGGACAGTTGCTGTATCCAGATGCTCAAGCTTGTTTCCAACCGGACCTTGGTCATCCCCTCTGAGTGCTCTTCTGTCTCCCTGGAAGCCGATTTTATTAGGGGAGGCATTGGTGAAGGAGGCTAAGACTAGTTCCTGAGCTGCCCCCAGTATTTGGCATTGGCTTTCTGGGACAATTGGGCTTAGATGAGGAGATCCCTGGAATTGTTTGAACCCAGAATTTTGAATTTACAAACTTGAGTCACAGTCATTGTAACTTGAGTTACAGTGTAGCAAGTTGCTAAAGTGCTCTTGGGATTTTAGGATTTGTGCACTGTGACTGCCTGTCTGCCTCCTTCCTCACTGCCAAGGTTGCTCAGCCTGGAGCTAGTGTCCGGAGTCCCCTCTGGAAGTCATCCTGCCGTGAGTGGGTATATGAATAACTCACAGCATAGTACAGGTTATGGAGAGAGTGATTTCATCCCTTCCTTCGTTCACTCATTCATCGTGTTACAGAGATTTGCTGGGTGATTACACTGGGCCAGGCCACGGTTAGAGTGTTCACTCTCGTAGTCCGTCATCAAATAAGAAAGTTGCATACAAAATTGATAATTATAATTTACTGTCGCACATAAAACTAAATAGTACTATCCCGGTAGCCTACTGGAAAGGTAGGGCTAATGCTTTCTGAGTACTTATTACATGCCAAATATTTTTAGGCCTATTAAGATCTTCACAGCCATGTGTGTGTAATCAGTGTTACGAGGGTAGTTTCACTGGTGAAGAAATAGGCCGAGAATGGTAGGGTTCCCACCATTCTACCTACCCACCATCAAGGACTTACAGTTTAAGTAGGAGGCATAACGCAGGCCCAAGTTGGCCACCAGAGGTCCCAGATCTCTCTAGAACTGAACCTGGACTCTTGGAGAGCTGTATTTCTTGCAGTTTTCTCGTAGACTCCCTTGAAGAGCAACGGTTGTCAGTTATTGTTGTGTTCTTTCTAAGCCTTGTGAAGTGAATACAGTTGGCTGGTTTTGTAAGGCTAGGAGAGAAACTTGTCTGTGTGTCAGCACGGACAGCATCTAGGCACAGGCTTCGGTGTGTCTCTGGCATTTCATATGAGATAGTTGGAGTGACTTCATGGATGCAAAGACTAATTCTGCAGAAACAAATGCCTCCCTGCTCCTGCCCGGGCTCTCCGGGAGCTTTCTGAATACCCACCTGGATTCCTGCACATCTTCCTACTTGGATCTTTGCCGCCAGTGTTTCCTCCTCTGATCCCTCTCTTACGGTGTGGTTTTCGCAGTCTGTAAACACAAATATGGATCAGACTCTCTTGAGAGCTCTTCAGGCGTCTTTAGAATAAAGTCTAAACCAGCAGAGTATGTTTACTTACATACCCAGGATTTATTGTGTGCTTACTATGTCCAAGGTATTATTCTGAATCAGAGAATAAAACAGCCTCTTCTGTTCTCACCCCCAAATCTATGCTCTTCTCATGCTAGAAGGAGACAGATAATGTATAGTAAGGTACATTTTATGTCATAAGTTATTAAAAATAATAGAGGAGGTAGATTGTGAGCTCAGATGGGCAGTGCGAAATTTTTGAAAGGATGGTCAAGGTAGGTCTCTCTGTGACATTTGAACAAGAAAAAGGAAAGGAAGGAATTTAGCCATTTGAAAACCTGGGGGAAGGATATACCAGCTAAGGGAAAACTGAGTGCAAAGACCGCGAGAGGGTTACTTGCCGGGGGTATTATAGGGATAGCACCAAGACCACAGTGGATGGGGCAGAATGAGCCAAATGAGTGTCATGGAGAAGAGAATCGGAGAGGTCAGAGGAGAGTCTGTTACTGGCTGCAGAGAGAATTTTAGTTTTGACTCTAAGTGGAATGGGAAGGCTTTGGAGAATACTGAGCAGAGGGGTGATACCATGTGGCTCAGGTGTTTAAGGATCATTCTGACTGCTGCCTGCCATGTCGAGAAGCAGCCCTGGGGTGGAAACACAGAGACCAGGAAGAGGCTGTCGCAGTAAGCTGGCTGGGAAACAAGGACAATCGTGTAAGGCCGGCAAAGAGTGGTTAGATTTTGTAATAAAAAAAAGAAAAAAGCAAACACTCCCATCTATCACTGGGCAAGAGACGTGAACAGAACCTTCTCTGAAGAAGACAGATGAATGGCTAACAAACACATGAAAAAATGCTCATCATCTGTAATCATCAGAGAAATGTAGATCCAAACCACCCTGAGATAGCGCCCCCTTGTGGGTGAGGCCTTTAGGGGACACGGAGGAAGTACAGGGGTCACTCAGGGGCTTTAGGGAAGGCTATGGTAAGAAAGACCCGGGACAGGACCTGCTACAAACCCAACAATGCGATAATTGTCATGTCAGTTTGCTTTACACAGGGTACTAGGGGCTGCGCCTGTGGCTCAAAGGAGTAGGGCGCCGGCCCCATATGCTGAAGGTGGCGGGTTCAAACCCAGCCCCGGCTAAACACTGCAAAAAAAAAAAACTGGTGTATTAGTCTTCTCAGACTGCCGTGATAAAATATCATAGACTGGGTGGCTGAAACAACAGACGTTTGTTTTGGAAGCAAGAAGTCCAGATTAAGGTGCTAAAACGTTCACTTTCTGGTGGACGCTCTCTTCCCAGCTGTGGCTGGTTGCGATCTCACTGTGTGATGGGAGAACTACTCTAGTGTTCTCCTCTTCTTACAAGGACACCGTTTCTACCAGATTAGGGTCCCAATGTCATGACCTCTTTAACCTTAATTATCTCCAGAAATGCCTTCTCTCTCAATACAGTCACAGGGAAGGGGGGAGGCTTCAAAGAAATTCTGAGAAATAAAACATCATCTTTTGTGTTATCTACATAATGGCCGTTTTTGTTGTTTTTATTTATTCCTAAAAATTTAAGCTTCCATCTGGTATCTTTTCCTAGTCTGAATAACTTTTAGCATTTCTTTTTTCTTTTCTTTCTTTCTTTTTTTTTTGATACAGAGTCTTGCCTTGTCACCCTTGGTACAATGCCCTGCTGTCAGAGCTCATAGCAACCTCAAACTCTTGGGCTTAAGCAATTTTCTTGCCTCAGTCTCACTCTGCGTAGCTGGGCCTATAGGCACCTGCCACAATGCCTGGCTATTTTATGGAGACAGAGTCCATAAAATATGCTCAGGGTGGTCTTGAACCTCTGATCTCAGGCAATCCACCTGCCTCAGCCACCCAGAGTGCTGGGTGTACAGGCATGAGCCATTGAACCTGGCCAAACTTTTAGCATTTCTTTCAGTACAGGCAACTGGCAAAAGAAATTTTCTTTATTTGTTCTCAATATATTTATTTTATATTCTATTTTGAAAGATATTTTTACTCAATATAGAATTCTTGGTTAATGGCTTGTTTTTTCTTCTTTCAAAACTTAAAGATGTCAATATTTTGTATTCCGAGACCATTATTTCTTATGAAAAGTCAACTATTATTTCTAACCATCTTCCCCATTGTATAATGTACCCCCGTTCCCTGGCTTCTTTAATGATTTTTGTCTCAGTCTTTGGATTTGATTAGCATACACACGTGTTTTATGTTCCTTAGATTCATCCTTCTTGAATTTGCAAATTGATGTCTTTCACCAAGTTTAGAAATTTTGGTCATTTAAATCTCTTTTCTGTCCCATTTCTCTCTTGTCTCCTACTTGTAATTCCCGGTCTCTGTATTTGGCATGTCTGGCTGTTGTCTCACACACCTCTGAGAGACTCAAGGTGTTATTATTTTTGACATATATTCTCATTCGTATTCTTTGTCTTTCTGTGTGCTCTCTTTCTTACACACATTCTGTTTGCAAGTTCATTGACTCTCTTGTCTTTCATCTCCAGTGTGCTATTAGGCTCATCGACACATGTTTACTTCAGATGGTGTATTTATCAATACTATTAAATTTTTAATTTTAAAAATTTATTTCAGATTCATATGAGGTTACAAGTGATTAGGCTACATTATTTGCATTTGTTAGTTGTCAAGTTGTAGTTGCGCCCTTCACCCAGGGTGTGTGCTATTACTTTTATGTTGTGCCCCTTAGGTGAGAGCACATCAATTCCCTCTCTCCTCCCTTTCCTCCTTCCCTCTTCCCCCAGGCCCCCACGTGAATTTAATTATGTTTCTCTCTCTCTCTCTCTCTCTCTGTCTCTCTCATGTGTGTGTAGTTGTTTATTGATTTATTTCATATTAGTATTGAGTAATATTGGATACTTGCTCTTCCATTCTTGTGATACTTTACTAAGTAAGATATTCTCTTACTCCATCCAGGTTAATAGAAAAGCTGTAAAGTCTCCATCTATTTTATGACTGAATAGTATTCCATGGTATACATATACCACAGTTTATTAATCCATTCATGGGTTGATGAGCAGTTGAGATGATTCTACCAGGTCTGGACAATTGTGAATTGAGCTGCTATGAACATTCTAGTGCAAATGTCTTTGTGGTAAAATGATTTTTTTTTCTCCTGGATAATTACCTAGTAAGGGGATTATGGGATCAAATGGAAGGTCTACTTTTAGTTCTTTGAGGATTCTCCATACTTCTTATCACAGAGACTGTATTAGTTTGTAATCTCACCAACAGTATAAAAGTGTTTCCTTCCCTGCACATCTGCACCAGCATCTACAGCTTTGGGACTTGGCGATGTGGGCTGTTCTCACTGGGGTTAGGTGATATCTCAGGGTGCTTTTGATTTGCATTTCTCTGATGATTAGGGATGATGAGCATTTTTTCATGTCTTTGTTGGTCATTCATTTGTCTTCTTCTGAGAAGGCTCTATTCATATCTCTTGCCCAGTGATAAATGTCATTGTTCTTTTCTTACTGATTAGTTTGAGTTCTTTGTAGATTCTAGTTATCAGTCCAGATTCATAGCATGCATGTCAGATTCACCTTAAATTTCCATTTTGAATAGTTTATTTATTTGTTATTTTTTATCTGTTCATTAATTATGATGATATTTTCTTTTTCTTTTTTTTATGATGTGATACAGTACAAGCAAGACACTCAAGATAGGTATAATAGTACTACTCACACAAAAACTTAAATTTCATCTCAAAAAAATCACAAGACAAAAGAGAAAGCAATTTCACTGTTATAAGATATTTCATGCAAAGTATTAACTCTGATATTTTCTTCTACACCCTTGAGCACTGCTAAACTATTTGCTTTAAAATTCTAATTCTAATGCCTGTGTATTCTCAGGTTCGGTGTTTAATAAATAGCTTATGTCTTAAGTATGGATAACATTTTCCTGTTTCTGTATAGTAATTTGGAGTCATATCATAGACACTGTGATTGATATATCACAGAGACACCATATTATTTCGCTTCTCCGAAGACTACTGATTTTTCTGATTTAGAAGATAGTTGATTTTGCCAAACTCAAACTTTTAAGTTTTATCTTTCTCCTGTGGTGAACACCTCTCAAAATCTCCCTTGAGTTCTTATAGACTTAGCTGGGCTACTTATGATATTCCTATAAACATGTAATTCAGAGATCACGCAGACATTAGGGTATCATTTTTTATGTGCTTTGTTAAACTCTCTTTCTGTGGCTCTCTTCTCTCTGAGATTCTGCACCCTCCCTTCAACAACTTACTTTTTAGCTACCATGGTTGACTTGAGCTCTGACTTCTCATTTGTTAATATTGCATATTTCTGTCTATATGGCATCCTAGATGGCACTGATTGGAGACTACTCTCAGGGGAATACATGTAAAATCAGAAAACACACAGTACTAGTTTTCCTTCCATGTATCCACTCTTCTTGGGCCACTTTACAGAGTTATTTGCTATATTTTGATCAGCATTTAACATTGTTAATCTGTGGCAAAATTGGTATGAGATAAACTATTAAGTCATTATAAGAACTGCAATTCTTGAATAATTTTAAAAAATCAAATAGAATTACTTTATTCTTCCAAATAAAACCCTCTGTATCAGTCATTAGAATAAAATCTAATTGATTTTCTCCACTTCCAACCTTTCCATTCTCATTTTATACAACTTTTGTTCTTACTCTAGTTTAGTCTCACTGGAATCTTAATTCCTAAGACATATGAAACTCTTTTCATCTAGCATAGTGGTTCTCAACCTTCCTAATGCCACGATGTATTTTCATTGTTACAAAGGGATTGCGACCCACAGGCTGAGAACCACTGATCTAGGAGAGCTTTGCATTTGGTACTCTATTTGCTGGAAATTGTTGGTTCCTATATTTCATGTCTTAGCTTCACCTTCAGAGAGGTCTTCCCTAATCTCTCTTTCTAAAATCAATGTTCTCAATATATATAGTAACCTGTTTATTTGCTTTAGCACACTAATCACTATTTCTTATTATTATACTTAAATTTTCGACTATTTTCCAATAAATATAATCTCCTTGAAGGCAGAGATTATGGTATCTTAACTGCCACTGAATCCCCCATACAGAGTAGATACTCATTGTGTATTGAATCTTTAAAGAATCTTATCTATATTTGAATATTGGCATGTCCATTTTACCTTTCTAGGCAGAGCCTTGTGAGAACAATGAATTTTATTATCTTTATATACCTAGTTATTAAAATGATACCTCATACATGTATCACATGTCAATTTCATAAATAAATGAACCCATATATCATATACCAGTTTCATAAATAAATGAACAATAAAAATACACAAAATTACCAATTTTGATGGTGAATAAAACTAACTAAACTAGCTATGCCTAATGTCAGCATTTATTTACCTGCAAATGAAGTTTTCCATATAAAGCTAATATTAAAATTATAAAAATCTATAGTTTCTATTTTCTTTCGGGAATGGTATTGCTCTGTTCAGTGGTGAAATCCATAATCTTTCTAGCAGCATAAAAGCAATTGTTTAGGTTGTGCTTTCTTCTTTAGTTATATTATCATAGAATTTCATGGCTGGGAAAAACACAGCAAATTCTTTTATCTTTCAGATAAGACTAGATAAATGAAGAGCTGAAATAGCTAAGTTAAAAGCAATGATATTACAGGTTAATACAATGGGAAGAAGGTAGATGTGAAAAGTGATGAGTGTTTCTCCAAGGCTACTGATTTCTTTACTCTGCCCTCAAGGCAAAGTAAAAGACAGCCTCAAGACAAATATATAAAACTAATCTTAATTTCAAAATTCATGCTATAAGATAGCTTTGTTTTAGCAAAATGATCATAGGACCTAAGATGCTTAAAATAAATTTTAAGTTCTATCTTGGGGTGTGTTTTTCTTGCCTGTGAATTCTTTACCAACATTTTTGACATCTGAAACAGTGCAATTCTCTTTCTAATTTTACAGAAATTTGGCTGTTTGTCATATTAACTTATTGAATGTTTTAGAGAAAGAATTAGAGATGGCTTGTCCAAGGTCACTCCACGAGCCAGGAATGAACTCATATCTCAGAATTCCTTACCCTATTTTCCCTCTACCCCATGTCAAAAACTCAAAGGCTTAAAGGGGTCAGAAAGATAGTGTAAAATGAGTAAACAGATTAGGCAAAGAAATATTTTTAACTTCTGCAGAGAAATTTCTCTTGCAACTCAAAATACTCTAGGGCTGAATTCCTTATTTCCCCCAGGAAAGGAATGGGCACAGAAAAATACATCTCTTACCAGTAGAAAATTAGAGCAGTGCTAATGATAAATTGATAAAATCTGTTATCTGTTGCTGAGCAATGGCAGGACGCAGTGAGGCCTTTGCAGACTGAAGCGCACAACCCTGTCTGGAGGGACCACTCATAACTCAGGCTCACTTTCCTCACCTGCTGTGGGGAAATACGGGTGGCTCAGTCTTTTACACTCTGTGGTTCTTTAAAAGAAACAAGAAACTAAACTTTGTAAGCAGAGTCTCTCAATTCTAAAATATTGGCTTATTTTTCAAAACATTATATACTTCCAATAAGGTACATCTGTAGGCCAGACGCCACCTTGTGCTCCCATTTAGGGTCTCTGTGTTAATGCTGTTTTGCACAGGGATTTCTGCACAGTGTTTGCTGTTTTGCACAGGGATTTCTCCCACGATCCAAATGCAGATGGAGGAAACAGGAAAACAGGCTTAGAGTTAGACTCTGTGACTCCGTCTGTATGTTTCTGAGGCAAAGGCAGACATTGTGAAAGTGCGTTATTTCACTGGAAATAAATAATCACTAATAATCGGCCACTGTGGCCTTCTATGTGCTAAATTCACTGGAGAAGAGAAATCAGTAGAGAGCAACCCTAGAAACAACCACTACCTGAGTGCTGAAATGAGGGTTTACTTTTTGGACAAATTGCCCATTCCATGTTAATCAGGGTAGGACTTCACTACCAGATGCCATGGAAAACAGAAAGTGTCACTGACCATTTGGGATTCTATTGTCCCAACCACTTTTACTCTTTTGGTAGCACCCACCTTCTCTTTCCAGATAGATGTTATGAACAGAAAGCCCCCTTTATCAGAAGCATTCACCACAGCCTTCTCAATAGAGGGCACTTCATTATCCCCATTTTTATAAGAATTGAGGCTTTGAGAGGTTAAATACCTTCTCTAGGGTCGCGCAGAAGATACATATAGACTGTATTTTGACCCAAGTGTTTCTATATCCCAAACCAATGCTTTTCCACTAAGTCACTGTTTTGAAGTGTAAGTTTATCATTGTTCAGGTATGGTGAGGCCAACAGACCAGGAGACAATTGCCATCGAAGAGACAGTAGTTTGTTGTTCTCAGTTTCCAGAGGAGAAGACTTGCCGCACAATGCAGGAGGCTGAGGGAGGGAGAGGAAATCAAGGGCGAGAGGCTAGACGGTGGTTTTCGCAGAAAGGAGAAAAGGCCGAGTAGAATAGGCAGTCTTGATGTTGATCGTATTGAGTAATTTTGCTAAGATCTGGACAGGGAGAGAGGAGCTGTCTCTTTGTAGTCTGGCATCTGGGCCTGGGGGCTTAGAGCAGAATAGTGGACCTGAGGGCGACAGTCTGGTAGAGGAAAGAGGTGGTGGGCAGGTGGGGCTCTGTCTGCAGCAGCTTGCATTTGAAATGAGGATACTCCCTGGCCAGTTGTTCACCAACTCTGGGAAGTAGCATCAGAAATGCAAAAAATGAAAAGACATGGTTAATACTACTACTTTCCCTTTTCCTAAAACAAGATTTCAAAGTAACCCAGCTCCGACTTTCTTAGTCTATAAATGGCCATTTACTGAGTTTACTTTATTTTCTTCAAAATGCATCTCATTCATTCATTCAAAATGCCAAGCAGTTCTAAGCACTAGGGAGTTAAATAATGATGCCCTGGCTTTAAAAGAGCTCAGAGTGTAGGGTAAGAGACAGGCATAGACAATGATACTTGTGCAGGGCCTGACAGATGCCACAGCAGAGAAAGGACGGGGATCATCTGTGTCTTCTGTTCCTACTTGCCACCTCTGATTTTTGTCTGCTTTTCCTGTTCTTTCTGTCTAGTCATTTCTCTGTCCCAGAAACCCTCCCAGACTAATTTTCCTTAACTTTTCATCATTTTTCCCCCAAACTAAAATAATTCCTGTGGCCTCCAATTTGATACAAACACTTACCTGACTTTCAGCTCCCTTGTGTATCCCCCAACCTCCTTGTTCATCTGTTTCTCCCACTTCATTTATCCTCTAACTTAACGTACAGTTACCTATGATCAGTGTGTGCCCAGCACAAATACATACAAACGTGAAGTGTGGTAAGTGCCACCAAGGACACGTGCTGGGTGTTGTGTGAGTATGTGGCATGCCTTCCCCGCCAGTTCATTCATCCCACGTTTACTCTGCAGACATTGATGGAGCGCTTGTGACGTGCCGGCATGGGACTAGACTTACCGTTCACAAACACGGGTCTCTCCATCTTCATGTCTCTAACTCCCACGGCCTCCTTTCTGCCATGCTTTGCCTCTAGCCCTTTACTCCTCCACACTCTGCCTGTTCTTGACCTCTCAGATAAAGCAGCACCTCCTCCAGCTGTACATACAGCATTGGCAGGTGATTGGCCCTTGTACTTATGCTCCTATATGTTGTATGTGTTATATGTATTCTTTACTTTTCACTGCATCCCCCAGAACCCAGGCTCAGTACCCGGCACATTGGGCATTCTGTAAAAACTGAATAACTGCACTTATACAAGCACCCCATGTGCTAGGTGCTGCCTTTCCTCCCAGAAGCTCATGTAAACCTTCCTTCTCTGAGCTGAACTCTTTAAAGCACTGCCCATGTAAATCAGCATCAAATCAAGTAATCCCTTTAATCTTCCAACACTAATCCCAATTGGTTCATCTTGATGCTCTCAAGGAGTACAAACTCTCTGAGGGTACAGAACATGCCTCATAACCTTAACCCAAAATTGAACCTGTAAGAAATAAATATTCAATACCTGCATGATATTCTTTTCATTGATTGGCCAATGGCTTTGGTATCATTTTGAAACATCTCCACAAAACTGCACCAGTGGAATTCAACAACCTGTATTATCCCTTCAGGGGATACATCATAAACAGTATGATACAGTAAAGAACAAGGACTTAAGATGTAGAGAGACCTTAATTTGAGCCCTAGATTTGTCATTACTCTACTATGACTTTGGGCAAGCTAATCAATCTCTTTTAGTCTGCATTTTCTCATCTCTGTACCGAAGAATGCAATAGACCAGTGGTTCTCAGCCTTCCTAATGCCTCCTAATGACGTGACCTTTTAATACAGTTCCTCATGTTGTGGTGATGCCCAACCATAAAATTATTTTCGTTGCTACTTCATAACTGTAACTTTGCCACTGTTATAAATCATAATGTAAATATCTGATATGCAGGATATATTTTCATTATTACAAAGGGGTCGCAACCCACAGGTTGAGAACCGCTGCCATAGACCCTCCATAGCTGATCACCTCCCTGCTCTCACCACCTCCTTAAGTTGACTTAATTTTTCATAGACTTCACATGTACCACATGCATCAGCGCAGTAGGCCTAATTCCTTTTGTTGACAACCTTTGTGTGTTGACCAGCTCGTTACAATCCCTTGGACAGTCAACTTACTGTATTAGCTTCCTCATAGCAGTGCTATAAGGGATCAATCAAATTCAATGCAAAATACCTTAACTTACTATTGCTTTATGGTGTTAGCATCCTAGTACACACTTTCCCACCTTACTTCTTAGCAATCCTATCTTCAGGCTGGAGGGTAGAGGTGGCCGTTGAGGTCTGGAACAGTTTAGTGACCTACACAACGTCCCACAGCCAGTGAGATGGAAAAGCACAGCCCAACCTGGCCTCTGTGGCTCCAAACATATTCTTTTCCTAATGTGCTCAGAGAGCCTATCTTCATGAAGCCAAAATAGCCAGTGTGTTCATGGTTTGAATGAAAATAAATCCATCAACATGGTTGTTGTGCAGTCCTAGAGGCTGAGGTAAACATACAGAAAACACACATATTAGGTTCAGAAACTCAGGCATGGTGCTGGATGTTTTTAGCAAGCCAAGTAACATTGTGGGGAAACTATTCTGTTCCTGATATATATTCCAGACTATTTTGTTTAAAGCCACCAAGTGGATTAAGGAATAAAATTTTGGACATGAGATTTCCGATGAGAAAATGATGGTCTGCAGAGGCCAGGCATCACTGCCCACGAGAACTGTGTTTCCCACGTGACAACTTTTCGGTCAAGGGAGGTCCTGTTGACAGCTCTGGGGCATCTCATAGTGTTTAGTTAAACTGAGACTCCCCCATCAGAGTCTCCATTAGTAAAACATAGTGAGTAATTCAAGTTTTAACATTGCCCAGGGGTGACAGCCTGGATTAGGAAGGGGAAATGATGTGATCCAGAGAAGGTTGGTGCTTTTAACACCCAGACCACACGCCATTTCACTTGAGTTACCCTTTCTTCCTCATTTCTCATTCTTAGGCCTGCTGACTGCAAGTTGAGCCTGAGGAGTTTATTTCCTATTGCCCTTCTCTCTAAACTTCTTTATTTTATCTTGTTTATCTTATTTATTCATTTAGAGACCAAATCTCACTCTTATCACCCTGGGTAGAGTGCTGTGGCATCATAGTTTGCAACATCTCCAAGGGTTCTTGGGCTCAAGAGATCCTCCTGCCTCGGCCTCCTGAGTAGCTGGAACTATAGGTGCCCACCACGATGCCTGGGTAGTTTTAGAGACAGGGCCTCCATCTTGGTCAGTCTGGTCTCGCACTACTGAGCTCAAGTAATCCACCTGCCTTGGCTTCCCAGAGTCCTAGGATTACAGACCTGAGACGCCACGACCTGCTAAAGTTCTTTGTGTTATATATCCAAGAGGTTAGCACTTGGTTAATCGAAGCTATGATAAATTTCTTTCAGCAGAGACCCTTTTGCTGAATTAACATTTTGATGTTCTTAGCTCCTCTGTGGACAAAAGTTGAAATGCTCTTTCTTGTTTTTCAGATAGACCACATGGTGCAGGGCCATGCTGCCTTCCCTGAACTCCAAGCCAAGGCCACAGCCAGGTAGTTATGTCCCCTTCTACCTTCCTTGTGTGACCGTGATGAGATCGTTCACTTCAGGGGCTTGTATGATTTCAGATCCTACAGACAACGGAAATGCCTTTTAGCACTTGCTATAAGATAGTCACCCATATAATCTAGAACATACATGCATTAATTTTTTAAATCATCTAAGAAAACTCAGAGAAGCTAATGATCCCACAGGACAATACCCTGGGTCCGCAGATGGGAAACTCTGATGTAGAAGGCAAGCATGGATTCTAGAGTCAGAATATGTAGATTCACATTCCAGATCTACTCCTTACTAGCTGTGTAACTTTGAGCAGGTAACACCATTTCTTTAAGCCTGCCTCTTCATCTATAAAATTGAGGAGAATAACCAATTTCCAGGATATATTAAAGAAAGCTGAAGGCAAAGGAGTATTTATACTATAGTCCCTTTCATGTGAAAGGAAAAAGATAAAAGAAAACATATGTGTATCTACTCATTTGTGCAAAGGAAATATTGGAAGGCCAAACTAGAAACTAATGAGGTTGGTTCCCACAGGAGATGGTTAAGAATGAGGAAGAAAGAATGCGGGAAGAGGAACAGGATAGTAGGAGGGAATGACACTTCTCTGAGTATACTCTTTATATAACTATAACGCTTAGAACCATAGTGACACTTCCAATCTGCCTCAAATAAACAGATGATAGATAAATAGCCAGAATATGTGTGTATGCTGGGGTGGGCAAAGTAAAATACAAATAATAAAAAAGGAACCTATTGTATTACAAATGAATAACATAACCACACTAAAGGGGGCTTGGGAAAGAAAAGAATCAACCTAAGTAAGTTCAGGAAGGAATATTTTGACAGCTGGGAGAATTTGATTGCCATATGCAGACGAATGAAACTGGACCCCTATCTCTCGCCATATACAAAAAATCAACTCAAGATGAATTAAAGACTTAAGTAAAACCTGAAACTGTGAAAATACTAGAAGACAACCCAGGGAAAATTCTTCTGGACATTTTCCCTGGCAAAGAATTTATGACTAAGACCTCAAAAGCACAGGCAACAAAAACAGTGGGACTTGGGGGGTAGCCAGTAAGGTGGGGAGGGGTAAAAACCTACCAAACAGGTACCATGAACACGTTTGGGTCTTGGGCACATTAATAGTCCTCACTCAAGCACTAGAAAAGCTATCCATGTAACAAAAACATTTGTACCCTCCTAATATTTTGAAATAATAACAATAAGACTTAATTAAACTAAAAAGTTTCTACACAGCAAAAGAAATAATCAAAAGAGTGAATAAACAACCTGCAGAATGGAAGAAAATATTTTCAAACTATTCATCTGACAAGAGACTAATATTCAGAGTATACAAGAACGCAAACAATTCAACAACAAGAGCAAAAAAAAAAAACTCCATTAAAAAGTGCACAAAGGACATAAATAGACGTGTTCCCAAAGGAGACACGATTTTGTATACAAACAGGTATTTTTGAGAAAATGGTCAGCATCAATAATCATCAGAGAAATGCAAATTAAAAGCACTGTGAGATACCATCCTACCCTAGTCATGGCTATTATTAAAAAGACCAAAAGTTAACAGATGTTGGCAAAGATATAGAAAAGTAGGAACTCTTACACACTTTCAGTGGGAACGCTAATAAAATATAGCTGCTAGGGAAAATGGTATCGCACGGCTCAGTGGCTAGGGCACCAGCCATAGACACTGGAGCTGGAGGGTTCGAACCTAGCCCTGACCTGCCGATGACAACTACAACAAAAAAATAGCCAGGCATTGTGGCAGGCAGCTGTAGTCCTAGCTACTTGGGAGGTTGAGGCAAGAGAATCACTTAAGCCCAAGAGTTGGAGGTTGCTGTGAGCTGTGACCCCACAGCATTCTACCAAGGGCGACATAGTGAGACTCTGTCAAAAAAAAAAAAAACAGTATGGTGATTTCTCCAAGAACTGAAAATAGAAGTACGCTTTGATTCAGCAATCCCTTTACTGGCTAAATATGCAAAGGAAAAAAAAATCAATGTATTAAAAAGTCACCTGCACTCATATGCTTATGCTAGTTCTGTTCAGAATAGCACACAGATGGAATCCACCTAAGTGTCCATCAGTGGCCGATTGAATAAAGAAAATGGGACATATGTACACAATGGAATACTACTTAGCCATACACAAGAATGAAATCATGTCTTTACAGCAACACGGATGAACTGGAGGTCATTATCTTAAAGGGATCAAGCCAGAAACAGGCAGACATATATCACATGTTCTCGCTCATAATTGGATGGGTGAGAGGCTTCAAAGGGGGTGGATGAGGAGAGATTACTTAATGGGTACAATATCTTGACCACTATGTGATCTATACATGTAACAAACTTGCATAAATCCACACAAATAAAAAAAAAAATATTTTGATGGTATGTCATATGGCTAAAGGTAAAAATAACTGTACATAAATACTGTACTCTAATTGGTAAGTTTGTTTTTTATAGGTATGTGACTTAGCTATACTCGAAACTCTTTATGTGTATACCACAATTAAGCAGAGCTGTCTGTAACATATGAACTTAAATTATCTGAAAGTCTACCAAATTCCCTCAGTTAAGCGGTAACCTGATGTCTTAGCCTATAACAAAATGACATAAACTAGAGAGCCGATAAACAACAGAATTTTTTTTTTCTTGTTGTTCTGGAGGCTGTCAAGTCCAAAATCAAGGCACTGTTAGGTTCAGTGTCTGTTGAGCATCCAATTCCTGGTTCACAGAATGGTGCTGGTGCTCTCACTGTGTTCTCACATCATAGAAGGGACAAACAGATCCCTTGAGCCTCTTTTATGAGGTTCTGATCCTGTTCATGAGGCTCCTCATCATGTACTCACATCCCAAGGCCATTGCTTTGGGAGCTAGACTGCTCTAACGCCATTGCTTTGGGAGCTAGACTTTCAACTTGTAAATGTGAGGGGGGCACAAACATACATAGTCCGCAGCACCAGAATACAGTGACCTTTCATGGCAGTTTTTCCAGAGGCTCATCATTTTTTCTCCATAAAACATCAATGACTCAGAGATTCCAATTCTATTATTCTATTATAGACCTATATTCGTTCATTCTGTACATTAATAACTGTGTTTTGAGCATGTGTGGGTAAGATACAGTCCTTGCTTAGAAGGAATTCAGAATCCAGAGATGAATACAGATGAAAGAATGATGGGAGAAAGCAACAGACTGCTCAGTGAGAACATCAGGACACCCTGACTGACAGGCTGACAGTTAGGACCGTAAGGATAAAAAGAACATAACCATGTGATTCTCAGAAGGAAAGAGTGTTCCGGGTGAAGGAGCTGGAACAGATGCTTAGGCCACAGGTCACAGGGGGCAAAGTGAGGCTGGAGAATAGGCATGGTCATTCAGGGCCTTCTAAGCCATGGCAAAAAACCAATTTTATCCAAAGGACATTGGTTAGTTGTTCCTGGATTTAATCTGGGAAATAATGTAGTCGGTGTCTCTGTAGCAAATCTCTCTATTCCCAAAGAAAGATCAAGAAGCCGCTGTCAGACCCCTGATATAAGTGAGGAGGGCAGATGCCGTCCACGTTGGAGAGTGCTCAAAGATGCCAGCATCTCTCCTCCTTTCTCCTTGGAAAGCCAGGGCAGCGGAGGGAGGACGGGGCTGAGATGGCTGTGTTCTGCGTAGGTTGCTGTGGGGACACAGGCCTCCAGAGATGAGTCTGGAGTGATGATTGATGTCAGCCATGTAAACTAGGTAAGACGAAGAATTCAAGGCAAGAAGGAGCAAAGTACAGGAAATTCAGAGGTTAAGGCATGCAGAATATGTACATGAAAAGTGGTTGCTGTGGTTAAAACCTAGTGTGTGCAGGCACGAGAAGGAAGGAGGAATAGAAGACACATGTAACACAGTGAAGGGCTGAAGAGTTGGCGATGGGCAAGGAAGTGTGTGCTTGGTCCAGAGGACAGTGGGGAGAGGCCATTGAAGGGTTTTTGGTAGAAGTGGGAGTTGTCATCAGAGTTGCAATGTAAAAGAATCACTCAGGAAGGAGTGCAGAAAACCTAACTGGAGGAGTTAAGATTATAAGCAGGGAGGCTTGGCGTCTGTGGCTCAAGTGGCTAAGGCGCCAGCCACATACACCTGAGCTGGCAGGTTCGAATCCAGCCCAGGGCCGCCAAACAACAATGATGGCTGCAACTGAAAACAGTCGGGCGTTGTGGCGGGCACCTGTAGTCCCAGCTACTTAGGAGGTGGACTCAGAAGAATCGCCCGAGCCCAGGAGTTGGAGGTTGCTGTGAGCTGTGATGCCACAGCATTTTACCCAGGGGAACAGCTAGAGGCTTTGTCTCAAAAAAAAAAAAAAAAATTTATAAGCACAAAAGCAAATTCTGAGGCCAGACCGCTGTTCCAGGTATTGGAAGGTGACATGAATAAAGTAGTAGCAATTGAGCTGCTGGTCACAAGGATGCTTAGAAGAATGAACTGGCAGGTCCTGGTAAAAATTAAATTGGGGAGCTGAGGGAAGGAGAGGAGTCCAGAATGACACACACCCTGCCTCTGCCTTTCCAGTGGTTGCTCGGGCAACTGCTTAAATGACATTGCCTTTGACTAAACCAAAACCAGCAAAGGAGGAGCAAGTACATCAGAAAGAGGATGTATGTCCTATGAGAAATTTTTACTTGAATTACGTTTGAACATCCAAGAGGAGGAATTTAATTAAGGAACATTTGGGTCTTTGACCTGGCACTTGTGAGGGAGAAATGGCAGGAGATGACACTGCATTTGGACATCCTCGGCACAAGATGGTACCTGGAGCCAGGAGAAGAGGGGGATAAAGGGTAAGAAAGGGGCAAAGATAGAACTGTAGAAGGTTTCAGATACTTAAGGGACAAGCAAAGGCGGGGAACCAGTCAGAAAAGAGGCAGGGAGATCAGGGAGGATAGTGTTTTGGAAACAAAAGAAAGAGAACAAATGAGGAAGAAATGGTGAAGTGATGTAAAACACACACACACACAAAAATACCCTTTGTTGTTAACAAAGAAGATATCGTTCCTCAGAGCCGGACAGGTGCAGTAGAACAGGGCAGGCAGAATGTGGGTTGCACTGGGGTAAGAAAGAACTAGACACAGACAGTAGGGAAGCTTCTTTCCTAGACTTTGTCTTACTCAAAGAAAGGGCACAAATGTCTTTTGTTATGCCATGTGTTCTGACTTTGTGGTTTGAGAGTATGGTCACCATACTTCTGGGCAGCCTATGAATCCAAAGAATTAAATGATTATGGAGAGGGGAGGAGGGATTCCCAGGGTACTGTCTGCAGTCAAGATTAAGCAATAAGGTCTGAAAAAAATCTCCACTGACTCTTGATTTTTTTTTTTAATTTACAAATGAAATTCTAGCTATGGCAAAGAAGAGGGAACCTATAGCCTACGGGTATGTTTATGGATAAGCTTCCATTTTATAGTGCTCAGAGCTCTATGTTTAGTCTTCGCAGCGGCCTATAAGGTAGACAGTATTAGCCCCAGTGGCAAAAGAATAAATCGGCTCCAAGAGTTTTAGTGTACCTCATCACCCAGCTGGTACCTGGTGAATCACTTTATGATGGTTGAAACCGTATTTTCTTCATCCTACACAATGGGACTCTCACAGCAAGAATCTCTCCTATGAGACAGGATATATTAGCCTGGGCCTTGTGAGAAAGAGGGAGAGTGATCCACTTGGGATCACTTAGTGGGAAGAGGGAAGGTTGCCATTTGAGAAAGAATTGATAAAACATGCAAAATAAAACAAAGTCAGAACCAAAAAAGGCATCATGCAAGGTTAAAATCATGTGAATAATGATGTGCATTAGTTATTTTAATGTCTTCCAAGTGCATTTCATTTTGAATGATATACTCAGATAACGCACGGTAAGATATAATTGAAAAAACATACAGGAAAAAGGCTGAATTCAAAGGATAAACATACAGCTGAGAGGAGGTTAGGAGTCAAAAGGATAAGCATACCCCATCCCCCAGGGACCTCATTAATGCAAGAGTGACCATATATGTAGAGGCTAAATGAATCTCACTGTTTGCAAAGACCTGCAATAAATGAGACAATGACAAATCAATAGTAATTAGGACTATAGGTTCTTATTGACCCAGATGTCTGAAACCAAATGCCCCTCTCTGAGATTCCTTGAGAGGCAGAATGAAAAGATTTATAGATGTGTGCTTTAAAAAAAATCCGTTTGCTCTAAGAGCTGTGATACTACTGTCAAGTGGAAATTTGCTAGAATTGGTGCAGACTCTTGATTTCTGGCTAGCGAGGATCTTCTCTAGGCTTCTGTTGTGAATGTCATTCTTGTGGGACCAGAAGCAGAGAGAGCTTGGGGATAGAGAACCAGGGGGTGATCCTATTCTACCCCAATATGTTGTTCTGGCCCCTCTTGAAGGCATGGAAGGGTTCTTTCCTAAAAACCACAGCAGACTCATTCTAGAACAGTTGGAATGTTGGGCTTTAATGAATAATTTCTGACCTGATAGCTTCCATCATGGTTACAAATGGATAAGAATGGATTTAAATTTGGACTCATTCCTGTCTGTCACCTCTTTGAGCATCCTCTGTAAAGGGGCATTGGCGATCCCCTGATCTGATGGTGATGGAAAGCCTAGGAGATACAGGGAGTGGCAGCTGGCATTGCCATGGTTGCCGAGCCTTTTCCCAGTAATACCTTATTCCTCCTAAAAGGAGCAAAAGCAGAAGAATTTTTACAGATGGGAATGCGGTGTTACAATAAGAAGCAGCGGACCACAAGTAGGTAGGGTGCCCTCACGTCTCTGACATTTACACACTCTCCTGCTCACACAGCAGTTTTGCTTTTCTATGCTTTTCGTACTGCATTTCCGTATAAAATTGGTGTTTAATAAAGGAATTCCAGTGGTAATGGGGAGCAAAGAGAGTTTACAGACCCACAGCTCTGCTTGTTTGTTTCCTTACATTTAGTTTAGAAAACTTTCAACAACTTCACAAGAGCCATAAGGGCCCTCCTGGCATCACAAACTAGAAGCAGAAATCACTGAGCATCACTTTCAAACATTTTTAAAATTCAAAGAATAAATAATGTTTGCAGTATCTCAAATACTAGCCATCCTTGGACATTGATGTCCTATACTTTTTTCCTGCCATTATTCAATCTGTGTTTTAATCTTTAAAGAGAAGTCCCAAGGACCCCATGGAAAGTAACACAATGCCAACCTCTGAAACACCCACTTTCTTTTGGAATCTTTGGTTCAGAACCTGTAGAAGGCTAGCCAGCTTTAACCTTGACTCCATGCGGTAAGATTTAACCCAGTGAGATAGGTATTATGAAATCCAACTTAAGAATGGGCAAATTGGAGTTCAGAGAAGTTAAATCACTGACCCCTGTTACCTGGCCAGGACATGCAGAACCAAGATTTGAACCTAGCGGTGTCCCCAGAGCCATCATCTCCTTCTGTCTTCTCACCTGCGCGTATGCACAATGAGGAAACTGGCCTGACACCCTCATTCTACACGTGAAGAGACTGGGGGTTAAAAAGGAGAAAAAACTTACAGCGTTATTTGGTGGGTTTTAGCAGGAAATCAAGTCTCTAATCCCCGATCCTAATTCCTTTCATAGTATTCTTTCACTTCCCTCAGCAAACTCCCAAATCTTGGAACTTACATCTGTCTGCATTTGCCCTTTCTTCATTGTAATTACACCAGGAACACTGATTGTCACACGGTGTTTCTGTAGGTACAGTGTTGTACAGAATAGTTCAGTACAGAATACTATGTCTTTACTCATGGAACCTTCCATCTTCTTGAGATAAGTTGGACAGAGATCACGGAATCTGCTTTTACAGAGAAGAGGGTAGTTCAGGGCGTTGGAATAGCTTCCTCAGAGTCATACCCCTGCCAGGAATATGCTCCTGGATCCAGTATTCAAACTCCACACCTTTTCCCTTCCCACTAGGACACGGCACCCGTTCTTGGTGACAGTGCAGTGTGAGGCGAAAGTACAATAATCGACTTTCTCTGGGCGTGGGGCAATTTCTTTGCCGAAGCTTTTGAGATCCTGCTTACTTTCCTGGTGTTTCTTTCTACAGAAAAATTTGATCTTCAACCCTAACCCCCCTTTTAAAAAATAAAATAAAATCCGCTTCTCTTGCAGTTGCCAGAGCGTATATGCATATTTGAACAGTCACCTGGATCTGATTAAGAAGGCCCAGCCTGTGGGTTTCCTCACTGTTGATTTACATGTTTGGCCAGATTTCCATGGCAACCGGTCTCCCTTAGCAGATCTGACGCTAAAGGGCATGGTAAGTAACAGCCCGTCCTTGCTCGTGGGCCTGGAGTCTGGAAGAAGCAGAAACAGGCCACCAGCCTGCTAGCTCTTCGGGGATGTGTTGCTGTTGGGAATGTGGTTGCTGCGCCTCACGGTGACCATTGTTCTCAGCCAACCTGCTGAGCTTTGAGAGCGGTGCCCACTGTGTTCTTCTGCTGCTCCTCTGTGTCAGGGGCAGAGGATGGAGAGCAACGCCAATTTGTGTATTTACGCCCGTTCATAAAGTTGTGTTTTCCCACTGCATCTTCAGGTTGCCCAGTAAAGGAGTAGTAAGCATTGCCACCCATAGTTTAGCTGGCCATGGCTGCACGTCTGCCCAGGCTCTGAGTCAGGGCTGTTCAAAGTCTGTGCTGAAATATTTAGGAGTTCAGCTCAAACTGTGGTGAAAGTAAATATCATTTATAACATAGAAAACAAATTGTGCTTTTAGTAACCTTTAGGGTCACTTTCACTGTGGAGATTCTGGGCCTTCCTGGAGTGGGCCAAGAATGAACTGGGCAGGAAAGCTCACGGCCTCCTAAGCTAAGAGAAGATGCCAATAACCAGGCAGGACTGGTGTCTGGAAGCAGGATGGCCATCGAGAATCATGCTTAAGGATGGACGAAGCGGGTTACGGCCAGAGCAGGGCCCAGAGAAGAGCCCAGGCAAGGCTGCAGATGAGAAAATAAGCCACAAATGCAGACTCCAGGAAGATGTCAAGAAGTTAGGAAGTAGAGCGTTGGGTCAGTTAAGGTGGGGGATTCACAACAGAGGCCAGGAACGATGTAAGGCATCAGCACAGGTGGCTACATGATAGCGGAGCAGGCCAGCTGTCTTCAGAAACTTGAAGACTTAAACTACTACCATATTGTGATTAATTTTATGAAGATTGTTTTAATTTTTATTTTTAATTTTTTTTTTTTTTTTTTTGAGACAGAGTCTCACTCTGTCACCCTGGGTGAAATACCATGGCATCACAGCTCACAGCAACCTCCAACTCCTGGGCTCAAGCAATCCTCTTGCCTTAGCCTCCCTATTAGCTGGGACTACAGGTGCCCACCACAATGCCCAGTTACTTTGTCTATTTTTAGTAGAGTCAAGATCTTACTCTTGCTCACGCTGGACTCAAACTCCTGAGATCAAGGAGTCTTCCCACCTTAGCCTCCCAGAGTGCTAGGATTACAAGCTTAAACCACTGCACCTGGGAAGTTTTAAATATTCTTGTGATGTCAATGGGACGACCTGAACTTTATTTTCATAGCTACTTGACGTGATCTAGTTCTGCTAATAAAAGGGTGTCTTGGTGAAAAGACAAGAAAATTAGACATAAGAAAACTCATGCTTTTCCAAGAAATGTGCCTACACAACAAATAGTGAACTTGGCCTCCTTAAATGACCTATGGAGACGGAAGAGCAACGTCCAGAGAGGGTCGCATGACAGCAGGCTGTAGCCAGAAAGCCATGCTTCCTGATAACAGAGGGGAGGGGACGAACACAGGTGGCCACAGACAGGAAGGTCTTGGTTAGAGACAAATATCTGAAGCCAAATACAGTTAAGCTCTTAAAATGTTAAACAAGCTAAGAAACTTGACCAGTCCTTAAAATGACCTCAAAACAAAGCTGAGTTACAGGGTAGAATAAATGATCGTGGCTCACAGAGACCTGGGGCCGTCCCTGGGCAGATCTGCCTTCAGCCCCAGCGTGTCAACCACGATGTCGACCAGTGGCTTTTGTCTGCTTCGTAACTCTATGTACTCTGCCAACCCATGATAATTTAACCTTATCCCCAAATTCCTCAGCAATTTTAACATTATTTTGCTTACACATTGTTATTTTCTATTGTCTAAGAATATCTCTTTCAATAATACTCAACATCAGCAATAATAAGCAAGTGAATGGATTTACTGGGCTATCCAGATTAAGCTACCATTAATGAAACCAGATTTCTGGTTTCTAGAAATATAGGAAAACACATTCATACTGGTTTTTCTGTTCGCATGGCCTAACAATGACCTAAGAATCACCATTGTGAGGATATTCTAATAAAGCTGACCCAAATGCAGAATATACTTCCCAAAGAATCAATCAAATGCTCAGTGGCATGCCGGTCTCACAAGAATAAGTATGAACTCACCAAAAGAGACTTCTTACACGGGGACGTGCACCCAATTGTATCTCGAAATCCTATTTTATTTACTTTTTGAAAACGTCTTGTTTTATAAACGTACCACATAGATTGCGTGATATTTCTTAGCAGTGATTGCCCTTTATAACTATCCTTGGGTCAGCCTCACAGTGAAACAGCTCTCTGTCTGTGAGTTTGTACCACGACAATGGGGGGAGAGGTGATCTAGGAAGGCAATGGTGGGCTTAAAAGCTTCACCCCAAATCTCTTTCCTTTAATTCAATTTTGGATAACATGAAAATTCTCCTGTTACCATGTTGTATCCTTTTTCCAGAAGCTATAATGACTCCTGTCTCCAGCACCGACTTGGCGCCTACTGTGTGCCAAGCACTGCTGTAGGTGCGGGAAGGTGCAACAGTTCTCACACTTACAGGGCGTTTAAAGCAAAGCTTAGTAAATGCAGAATACAAATGTCTTCATACAGTAACTAAGAAAATGCCATGAAGGCTATGTTAAACAGTTTAATGAAAACATTTCAGATTGTATATGAAACCAGCACATTGTACCCCTTGATTGCACTAATGTACGCAGCTATGATTTAATAAAAAAAAAAAAAATGTTAATAGCAACCAGAATTGTCAGGATAATCCCATCAGGCAAGGTTCATATACAGTTTCTTCTTTTGGCTCCTAAGACATTTCCCTGGGCACATAGTAAGTGCTAACTATGTACATACCAATAATTTATAGGCAACATGGAGATAATAAAGAGGTCATTTAGTGCTTTAGAAAAACAGACTCATGAATAGCATACTAATATTAGATGGATTAGATGGTTATGGGCTCTTACTATCCATATGGTAAGTATTTAATACCAATATTAATGTTCAAGTAAATTAAGTTCATAAGCTCCGATTGTATGATATTGTGAGTACATGAGTTCATCAGACAAATACAAGAGTAACTACACACAATCCTTATCTAGAGAAATACCATTCTGTCTCTCAGGCAGGCAGAATGTACAAACAGGCAGTGAAAAGTGGGAGCTAGCTCCAAATGTCACTCACTGTCCAGGGCTCCGACCCGATCTCGGTGGTCAGGAGAGGCCTCAAGCAGGCGGTGACATGGACACTCAGTGAGGCAGGGAAGAAATCGGGGCCAAGGGAATCACCGTCTGTGCTGTGCTCTGGAGCAGGGCGAGGGCTCAGTGTGTGAACGTCTACAACTTCGGCGCCTGTGTCATTCTCTGACCGATGATAGACTGCCTTTAGCTTTCTGTCTCAGTAATAAAAAAGGAAAATGTTACCTTGGGGAGCCACTGGACATCCCCTTACTCCTTCTGCTCCAGTGTCACTGCTCTCTGCCCCTTCCCCCCTCCCCCCTCCCCAGATGACTCTCCTCTTACCTTTGGTAAATATTCATTCATTTGGGGGTGGCACTTGTGGCTCAAAGGAGTAGGACGCCAGCCCCATATGCTGGAGGTGGTGGGTTCAAACCCAGCCCAGCTAAAACTGCAAAAAATGAGAGAAGGTTCTGTTCATCTCTCTTCCCCACTGATGTGTGTGATTGTTGGCTTTTTGCATGTGGATGAATTTAAGTTCTCTATAGATCCTAGTTATTAAGCTTTTGTAAAAAACATTGAAAGACCGTGGATGCAAACCCAATTCTTTTTTTTTTTTTTTTTTTTGAGACAGGGGCTCAAGCTGTTGCCCTGGGTAGAGTGT
>CAUYON010148212.1:0-12920 GCA_963573935.1 Arctocebus calabarensis | reverse complement strand
ACTCTTTTGAGAAGAAATGGTTTATTTAAAGCAGATTCAAAGAACAGTGAATACTTATCTGGTGTGATTTGGGTGTAGAGTTGATACGCTACATGTGAACAAGTACAATAGTCCAGCTGCTTATTACTTTAATAACGTTGGTTGTTTTTTGTAGAGGCAGGGTCTCACTCTATCACCCTGGGTAGAGTGCCGTAGAGTCACAGCTCACAGCAGCCTCCAGCTCTTGGGCTTAGGTGATTCTCTTGCCTCAGCCTCCCAACAAGGGCAAGATTTTTCTTTTTCAAAATCAAGACGTTAGAATTTATGACTATAATATGCTGTTTCTATTATTTTATTTAAAAAGAAGGTATAAAAAAAACCCAAAAACTTAAATCTGGAATATCAAGAGCATCTTCTTTCAATATGGTTTACATGAAAGGTTCTCAGTTTGGGAAAATAAAAATGTAACTTTCAGTCATTTAAAAAATTTCAGTAGGGGTATACAAGTGCAGTTGTGTTACGTGGGTGTGCTGTGCAGCTGGGGGATCTGGGCTTTTAGTGTACACATCACTGGGATAGTGTACGCGTCACTGGAATAGTGCACACATCACTGGGATAGTGTACACATCACTGGGATAGTGTACACGTCACTGGGATAGTGCACGCATCACTGGGATAGTGCACGCGTCACTGGGATAGTGTACAAGTCACTGGGATAGTGTACACGTCACTGGGATAGTGTACGTGTCACTGGGATGGTGCACGCGTCACTGGGATGGTGCACGCGTCACTGGGATGGTGTACGCGTCATTGGGATGGTGCACGCGTCATTGGGATGGTGCACACGTCACTGGGATGGTGTATGCATCACTGGGATAGTGTATATGTCACTGGGATGATGTACATAGTTCCCAGTGGTAACTTTTCAGCCCTCATTGTCCTCCTGCCCTCCTGCCCTCCCACCTTTGGAGTCCGTCACTGTCTGTTATTCCACTTTGTGTGACCGTATGTACCCATGGTTTAGCCCCAGCTTACAAGTGAGAACATCTGGTATTTTATTTTTCTCCTCCTGTGTTATATAGAGCAGTGGCCTCCAGTCCCATCCAAGTTGCTGCAAAGACATGGTGTTATTCTTTTTCATGGCACAGTAGTATGCCATGATGTATATGTGTGTGTGTGTGTGTGTGTGTACACAGCACATTTTTTATCCACTGCGTGTCAGTTGGTGGATACTCAGGTCATTCCATATATTCACATTTGTAAACTGTGCTGTGATAAACATACTTATTCAGGTATCTTTTTGACATGATGATTTCTTTCTCTGGGTACCCAGTTACAGGACTGTGTGATCAAATTGTAGATGTACTCTTAGTTCTTTGAGAAACTTGTACTGTTTCCCACAGAGGTTGTACTGATTTACATTCCTAACAGTAAGTGGGAATGTGGTCCCTTGTCACCAGGTCTGTGTCCACATCTATTGTTTTTTGACTTTTTAATAACGGCCACTCTGGCCGGGGGATGGTGGCAATCTCACTGTGGCTTTCATTTGCATTCTCTGATGAGTAGTGATTCTGAACTTTTTTTTATATGTTTGTTGGCCATTTCCATGCTTTCTTTTCATTTGGATATTTTCTTTTGAAAAATCGTTGTTCTTGTTATTCGCCCGCTTTTTCGTGGGGTCGTTTGTTCTTCCCTTGCTGAGTTATTTGAGCTTTTCCGTTGTGAGATACTTAGTTGGTGGGTATTTTCTTCCATTCTGTAAGCTCTTTACTGTGGTGATTATTTCTTTTGCTGTGAGGATATTTTTAGTTAAGTCCCACTTGTTTGTTTTTGTTATATTTGCTTTTGGGGTTTTAGTCATCGATTCTTTGCCTAGGCCAATGTCCAGAAGAGTTTTTTCATAGGGTTTCTTCTAGAATTTTTATGGTTTCGGGTCTTACATGTAAGTCTTTAATCCACCTTGACTTAATCTGTGCCTATGTTAAGAGAGAGGGATCCAGCTTCCTTCTTCTCCAGAGGGCTCTCAATATTCCCAGCCCATTGATTGAATAGGGTGCCTTTCCCCAGTGTATGTTTTTGTCTGCTTTGTCAAAGATCTGTGGGTTGTAGGTAGACGGTGTTATTTCTGGGTTTCCTACTGCTGTTCCACTGATGTACGTGTCCACTTTTATGCCAGTACTTTATGCCAGTACCGTGCTGTTTGGGTGGCTGTAGTATACTTTGAAGTTGGGTAATGTGATGCCTCCATTCTTGTTCTTTTTGCTTAGGATTGCTTTGGCTGTTCAGTCTCTTCTTTTGGTTCCAAATGAATTTTAGGATTATTTTTTTCTAATTCTGTGAAGGAGGTCTTTGGTATTTTGATAGGAACTGTACTAAATCTGTAGATTGTGTTGGGCAGCATGGTCATCTTAATGATGCTCGTTCTTCCAATCCAGGAGCAGGGGATGTTTTTCTGTTTGTTTGTGCCATCTAGGATTTCTTCCATGAGTGTTTTGTAGTTTTCCTTTTAGAGATCTTTCATCTACTTGATTAAGTATATTCCTAGGCTTTTTTTTCTGCCGCTGTTGTAAATGAGGTTGAATTCTTGATTTGTTTCTCAGCTTTATTTGTATTTTGATTTTGTAACCTCAGACTTTAATGCATTTGTTGACCAAATCTAGGAGCCAGAAGGTTTTTCTAGGTACAGGATCATGTTGTGAGCAGACAGGTCTGACTTCCTCTTTTCTAGTTTGGATGCCCTTTCTCTCTCTTGCCTGATTGCTCTGGCTAGGACTTCTGGACCTATCTTGAATAGAAGTAGTGAGAGTGGCATCCTTGTCTTGTTCCAATTCTCAGGGGAAATGCTTTCAACTTTTCCCCATTCAGTATTATGCTGGCTGTGTGTTTGTCATATAGGGCTTTTATTATTTTGAGGTATGTTCCTTCTATGCTGAGTTTGTTGAAAGTTTGTATCATAAAGGATGCTGGATTTTATCAAATGCTTTTTCTGCATCTATTGAGATGATCATATGGTTTTTGTTTTTAATTCTGTTTATGTGGTGAGTCATGTCGAACCATCCTTGCATCCCTGGGATGAACCTGCTAGACTGTGGCGAGTTGTCTCTGATGTGCTGTTGGATTCAGTTTGCTGGCATTTTGTTGAGGATGTTTGCATCTCTATTCATGAGAGGTGTTGGCCTATAGTGTTTTTGTGTGTGTGTCCTTCCTGGCTTTGATATCAGGGTAGAATGAGTCAGGGAGAACGCCCCTTCTCAATACTGTGGAGCAGTTTCTGCAGGTGCCGGTTCTTCTCTGTACACCGATTTTCAGTCATTGTTGAAGAGCTTTATTTCCTCACAAGACCTGAACCAAAGAACTGGGTAATGCGCACCTTTCTGGCAACTGGAAAGCCAAGAAGATAATGTGAGGCTAGGGCCAGTGGCTCACGCCTGTAATCCTAGCACTCTGGGATGCTGAGGAAGGAGGATCAATTGAGGGCAGAAGTTTAAAATCAGACAGAATAACAAGGAGACCCCATCTCTATTAAAAATAGAAAAAAATTAGGTGGTGTGGTGGCAGGCACCTGTAGTCCCAGCTACTGGAGAGGCTGAGGCAGGAGATTGCTTGGGCCCAGGAGTTTGAGGTTGCTGTGAGCTGTGATGATGACACTGCACTCTAGCCAGGGCCTCAGAGTGAGACTCTGTCTCTTAAAGACAAACAAACAGAAAGAAAAAGGATATAATGTCAAAAAGAAAAAAAAATCCCAGCTCTCACAATGAAAGCATTAAGGTCTAAAATGGATAATTGTCTGTTATTTCACAGTCTGCAGTCACCCAGGGCTGTTCTGACAGTGTTTTCTCCCTCCTCCTTTGTGGAGCAGCGCCTGTATAAAGGAACTGTCTCCAGTGATGCTGGGAATGGCCTCTTGGATTATTATAATTATCAGGCTATTACAGTTTTTAAAGCTGAGTTGTTGATCCTTCGGAGATTCTTTGTTTTTATTTCCAAGATGAGTTTCTGTTTCTTTTCTTTTTATATTTACTTGTTTTTTAGAGACAGGGTTTTGCTCTGTTCCCCAGGCTTGAGTGCAATGGTGCAATCATAGCTCATGTTCCCCCAAACTCCTGGGCTTAACGGCTCCCTCAGCTTCCTGAGTATCTGGGCCTTACAGGTGCACACTTCTGACAATCAGCTCAGTTTTTAATTTTTTGTAGAAACAAGGTGTTGCTATGTTGTCTGGCTGATCTTGAACTCTTGGCCTCAAATGATTGTCCCACCTCAGCCTCTCTAACTGGAATTATAGGGATGAGCCCCCATGCCTGGCCTCTGGAGCTCTTTTTTAAATGAAACGCTTAGCGACTAAGGACACGTGCACTCAAGTCCATGTATCATCAAGAGAACTAGCCGCCTGCTGGAGTCCTGCAGCCAAGTGCAATCGGAATCCATTGCGAATATTTTATCTCTTTTAATTTGAGGTTGATTTTGAACTACTTACCCTAAACGTGGCTGCTTTGCAGTTTATCATATAGATTCATAGCAAGACTATTAAAAATTAAACATAGATTCTTGACTTTTGAAGTCTTTTGGCAAATTGCTGTCAAGTTGTTGTCATCTTCTTCCACACATTTGGGCGTCTGCCATTCACACGGCTCCTATAAATGCTCAGGGCCTTAACGGTGGAGTATCAGGAGCCAGGAGAATATATTTGAAGTTATTAATAGTAAAACTGGTGACTTTGGGCTATTAATAGCAGGGTCCTTTTAGTCCTACACTGCCAGTCCCTGTTCCACCTGAAATAAGACAGCAAGGGCACCTAAAAGCCCCTAACCCCAAAGTAATAATAGGTTTTCTAGCTTTCAGCTTCAGGTGGTTCCACCAGGAATTCAGACACCATTGTACATGCTGAGGACAGTCACACCAGGCACTGTTGTAGCCACCTTCCAAACTGGGACTTATCCCATGTCCACGATCATGATGAGACAGGTGTAGTTTCTACCTTCATCTTAAAAATGGCGAAGCTGAAGCACAGACAGAATGTCAGTGCCCAAGGGTAATAAGGACACGGTGAGCAGGAGTCTGAACTCTTGAAGTCTTGCTGTGCACCCCACACTCCCACTGGGTGCTTCACAGCCTAGATCTGGGAAGGTTAGTCATTTATCAGCTGATGGAGCTGCAGTCCAGACCACACCGGGCCACCGTGCCCTGGTCACACTCTGTAGCTTTCTGTTGTCTCCATCTTTGCTTGTGTCATTTCTTGCGTATAATTTTCTTTCCACTCCTTTTGCTATTGAAATCTTACCAGTATTCAAAAGGCTCCGTTTATATGTCACTTTCTTCAAGATGCCTTTCTTGTTAACACACTGGAAGCCTCTTCTTTTCTCACATTCCTATTAGAATGAATGTTTACCTTTGTGATGCTTTACTGATGACCCCTTTGTATGGGAAGCAATTTCTGGACACTGCCAGGACTCTTTCAGATCATCAGCTTCTTGAAGCCAGAATTGTCATTTACACCATTTTCTACTGTGGTCATGGGCGTCCTGTCCACCTCCGTATATTGACCCCCTCCGTATGGGGACTGTGTTATTACAGTCCCATGGGTGGTCAACTTCTAGAGGTTCCACTACTTGTCTTTTTCTTACAGAAAAATGAATGCTGAGGAAAATAACTGTTTATTCTTTTTAGAGTAAGAGTTCTCCATTCGTGAATGTATAAATTGAATCCCTTTGGGAAGTATTAAGACAGATTGAATAGCTGTGGTTAGACCAGTACAGTTACCCTGAGCATACAGACTGTTTGAAGGTGTGTACATTAGTGAGTTTTTGCTATTAACACATAAATAACTGCCTAATACTAGTGGCTTAAAAAACAGACATCCCTGTGCCTGCGAACTCTGTAGGTCACCTTGCTGGTTTTAGCTTGAGGCAAACTGGTGGGTCTCTGCCTCAAGTTGGCAGAGAGGATGTGGCTGGAGCTTCGTGACTTACGAGGGCCCCTCCCACATCAGCAGGCGCGGGCCGGCCAGAACGGGACCTCAGCAGTGGTGGCTGGTCTTTGCTCCCTGTGACCCTCTTGGCCTCGGGGGCTGACCAGAGCCAGGGCCTCCTGAGAGCAGCAAGTGAGGGCACTTGTCCGGGCTCTGCGATACATTTGCTGCTGGCCAGGCCCAGAGCAATTGTGGGATGGGGGTTCCCAAAGGGAAGGGTGCACGGACCAGGAACAAATAGGGGGGTCATCACTGCAGCAACCAAGACATTGTCCCAATGTTCTGAGTTAACCTCCAGCTGGTGACAGGAAGTGACACCATACAGAAAAATTAAACAGGCCGTCACAGCTATGGAGTTCTCCAAAGGAGTGTGGACCCCAGTTTCCCTGAAATACATAACAATCATTTGACGTTCCTTTTGACTTTTTATTTTTTGAGGCTTTGTGCTATAAAAGCAGAGCCCTTAATCCTCAGAGTCCCAACTTGATCTGCAGCAAGTACCACAGTGATGCTAGACGCTGTGGTCATGACGGTCACGGCATTTACTGGGCGCCCGTGCGCTGTGCCGCCTGCCTCTCGTTAGTTCCTTGATGTGGGCATTTACTGCCCCACACTGCAGACGAGGAAGCTGACTCAGCTCAGTTGCCCGCGGTCGGAGAGCCGGTAGGGATGGCCTATATTTTGAACCCAGATCTTTTGGGCACCCCAGCTACAACCCAAAGAAGAATTTTTCGCTGATATGTTGATGTGTTTTTGTCTTTTTTTTTTTTTTTTAAGGCTTTGAGTATTTTATGTCATCCTCTGAAAAATTGGGAACCGTGGTGAAACCTGAATTTCCCCCCCACCCTACCACATTCAGTAGTTGGACCAAATAACCAGGTCTAATTTGAAGACGATGAGCTCAGAATGGAAACTGAATTGGTATTTCCAGATGTAATTTTTAAATATTTTGGAATACCTGATCTTCCTGAGACTCTTCTGAGATTCCAAAATAAAATTCAGAATCTTGCATCATTCCAGGATAAAGATTTAAAGTATCATGAGAAAACAAACTTCATCCAAGAAATGAACTGTGTCCGTCTGCGCCTCAGTAGCACACTGCCTGTAAACTGCATTTTTGTACTTCCTGGAGGACTGTGTTTACCGGGGTGAGCCTGTCCTCTCGCTGGAATGGGACACCTTGTCTTTCCTCTCTGCGTCCCCAGAACCGATCATGGGAACCAACAGACCAGGTTTTGCCTGATGATTTTCAGATTCTGTGCCCAGAGATGAAATTCTTCCTCTGCTCCTCTGTTTGGTTTACCTTCCACTTGGTCCTGTCTCCCTCCTCCCGTCTCAGTTCCTCAGTTTCCCTCAGCTTTCCATGTCTCCCACCTTCTGCTGCTAGTCTTGTCTCATGGATAACTTTTTTGGGTCACAGACCCCCTTTTGATAAAGCTATGAAGAAAGTTATCTCCCCCCCCAAAATAACACAGAATGAACTCAGGACATTTTTTGATGTTATTTCAGAGGTTAAGAATGCAGAAAATCTAGACTTTGAGCTCTTTCAAGAAAAAAATTAGAGTTTTTTCAGCCTTATATCCAGAGTATCTTAGTTTATGTCTGTGGAGTGCTTGTGTGCCCACGTACACGTGTGTATTAGTGTATGTCATCGAAAAATTGCTGGGTGGCGCCTGTGGCTCAGTGAGTAGGGCGCCAGCCCCATGTACCAAGGGTGGTGGGTTCAAACCCGGCCCCGGCCAAACTGCAACAACAACAACAACAACAAAATAGCCAGGTGTTGTGGTGGGCACCTGTAGTCCCAGCTGCTTGGGAGGCTGATGCAAGAGAATCGCCTAAGCCCAGGAGTTGGAGGTTGCTGTGAGCTGTGTGACGCCACGGCCCTCTATCGAGGGCATAAAGTGAGACTCTGTCTCTACAAAAAAAAAAAAAGAAAGAAAAATTGTTGTCTGGCTCGGTGCCTGTAGCTAAGTGGTTAGGGCACCAGCCACATACACCAAGGCTAGCAGGTTTAAACCCATCCTGGGCCTGCTAAACAACGATGGCAACTGCAACAACAACAAAAAAATAGCTGGGCGTTGTGGTGGGCGCCTGTAGTTTCAGCTACTTGGGAGGCTGAGGCAAGAGAATCACTTAAGCCCAAGAGTTTGAGGTTGCTGTGAGCTGTGATGCTACAGTACTCTCCTGAGGGTGACTTGGTGAGACTCTGTTTCAAAAAAAAAAAAAGAAAAATTGTCTGATATTTCTGGACTTGAGCTGTCCATTACAGTGGTCACTAGGCGCGTGTGGTTACCAAGCACTTGAAATGTGCATCTCAGACATATGACAGTACAAGCAAAAGAATGTAAGATATCACATTAGTATTTTTTATGTTCATTATAGGCTGAAATGACAATATCTTGGATACATTAAATATATAATTAAAATTATTTTCACTTTGTGGTTTTTTTAAAGTAATACTGGAAAATTTTAATTTTAAAATTTAAAATTTAATTATAACAAGTTGGTATCCAGGTTAATTCATTAATGTGAGTTCATAAAAACAGTAGTTTTTGTTGTTGTTTTTTAATTTCACGCACCTACTGATCGCACAGATCACTGCCCTCCACTTGCATGGCACTGCCGCTTCCTTCTTCCCCAGGACCAGACGTTCTTGAGAATAAGCAGGAGAAACTGACTTTGCCTGCACGTAGGGTGCCATACTCATCAGAGACAGTCCCAGGAAGACACGGCCGCTGAGGTCTTGCTGCCACTGAGGGGTGAAACAGTGATAAAAATACTCTCTGCTTGTTAAGTGCCTAGACTGGAGTTCAGTCAACTCAAGTTATTTTCACTAATGAAAAGGAAGCAGCAGAATGACTAATCTACATTGGAGGATACACTATTTTCTTTGGAATGTTTTGGTTCTTGCATTTTGGAACAGGTGTGGCTGCTGCTGAAAGAAGCAGCAGAGTCATCCTCAGCATATGTGACACGTGAGGAACTGGGAAATTGCTCAGTGTCCCCTGCTAACAGCATGGACATACGATCCATCACACATCAGAGTGTCCTTCTCCAGCCCACAACCTGGTGCAAAAGCGAACTTGGTATATTTGCTTTGCTTATTTCCAGGCTTTGGGCAGAAATAATATTTTGGCTTAGAGACTTTTCTACTGAACTATGACGTAACAAGGCAAGAATAATTGTGTCAAAAATAGCTTGCTGATGCTCTTTTTGGCATTAAGAGTTTCAGAGTTAAGTTTGCTGTGAATTACTGACAATAATGACATTCATCAGAGGTCTGCCATCTTCGATAAGTGCTAACTTCTTTCCTTTGGGCACCTATGGTGCCTTTGGGTCCGAGTAATTATTGTGCCCACCAGCTGCTGCCCAGTAGAGGTGAAGCCACAGGTTGGGCAGCAGGAGGTGGAATCTCAGACCAGAAGCTTTTGTAAACAACAGGTGGGGAATCGTGCCAATGGTGATCGGCTCACACCAATGATAGCTGATGGTGATCAGCTCACACCAATGACGGCCGATGGTGATCGGCTCACACCAGTGACGGCCGATGGTGATCGGCTCACCCCAGTGACGGCCGATGGTGATCGGCTCACGCCAGTGACGGCCCATTTGGCCTGCACACTGCAGATGGATGGAGCTGCATGAGGACGTGGCTGTTTTAGGGATCTGTGTTGCGGGTGGCTGTCTACAGTGGAGCGTCAAGGAATGTCTTTTCAGGCCCTGGAGCTCAGACCTGGGAATGGGAGATGATGAGTAGTTTCTCAAGTCCAAACTAACACATGACATTTTTAAATTAGAAAAGCAAATTGCACTGAAAAGATCTGTAAGAGTATAGCTAAGTGTTTAATATAATACTCAGAAGATGCTCTACGCAGGTCATAGGGGAGCTACAACCACCTGTAGTTGGCTCAAGTCATTGAATTACTCCATTCTGTTCACACATCTGTTTAACAAGGGGGAAGGGGCTGGGCAGGGCAGGTCAAACCTATAATCCTAGCCCTCTAGGAGGCCAAGGCGGGTGGATCATGAGTTTGACGCGAGCCTGAGCAAGAGAGAGACCTAGTCTCCACCAAAAATAGAAAAACTAGCCAGCCATCATGCCAGAAGCCTGTAGTCCCAACTACTCAGGAGGGTGAGGCAAGAGGATCACTTGAGCCCAAGAGTTTAAGGTTGCTGTGAGCTGTGACGCCACGGCACTCTACCCAGGGTGACTGAGTGAGACTCTGTCTCTAAACAAACAAGCAAATAAGTAAATAAATTAAAGGAGGGAAATGAAGAATGGCATCTCTCAAGAGATGTCTGGAGGTTTGATTGGTGTATATAAAGTGCTTTGGTATCTTTCATAGAGTCCAGTAAGAGCAAACACATCATCAGGACTTAAATAGAGAAAGCAAACTAGTCTGAGCCATCTTGAGTAGATAGTAGCAGTATTGTGTCTTCATTGTAAGTTGGACTTACTAAGAACGTTTGTATTTCTGAAAGGAAGTTTCCTGTTCTCATTTTCTTTTAAGTGTCTGCTGTGTGCTTGGGGTCTTTCTGTGAGCTTGAGTTTCAACGCCCTTTGTAGCCGATCTGACACCTGAGGACAGTTTTTCCAGCCAGGCAGTTAAGTGTACTTCAAAACACTTCTTCCAAGGACAGTGCCTTTTGCAAATATTTAAGATGTTTGTTCTCAGTTGTGATTTATTAATGAACCCTTGTCCTCCTAGCAGCTCCTGGGGAGGTGCAGAGGATGAAATCAGAAAGTGGGTAAATGGAATTTAGGTAAAGAAAGCTTTCATCTGTGTGTACTGAGCTTCTTGGCGTGTGTGTTGTGTCTTTTTAATCTCATGTAGGTAGTGCCACGTGAAGGGATTTGACAGTGTCTGTTCACGCTGCCCGTCCTTGGGGGCAGCACAGCACTGCACCTTGTTGCGAAGTTTGGTCTGATTTGTGCTTAAAAACCCAGTGACTGCCTGTGGTGAAAAGAGCTTAACTCTCTTTGTCAGTACTTGCAAAAACAACTTAAAAGAAGTTAGCATTGTTGGACTGGATTCAGTAATTAGCATAATCGTGACGCCTGCATTGTTCACCAGGGCACGCCTCTGGGCCAAACATCCCACGAAGAGGACAGCAGTGTTGTCCTAGTGAATAAACCCGCACGCGGGATGCCAGTCCCCGTTCCTGCCTGCTCGGCTGCAGTTAATTTTAGCCAGGGTTAGTTCTTTGAGTTGTAAAACTGTTTACCCAGTAGAAGTTGGGGAGCTGAAATGTGACTTCTCTGCCTGACGTGATAGGATGTCTATTTTAGACTTCAGCTCGCGTTTATGATCAGGAGAGCCGTCTTCTGAAGAATCGTGGCCCAGGGTTTTTTGAAACTGCTTGTAAGTACTGGGTGAATTTTTAAGGCTTTTCTTTGTTCTTTTCTCCTTAAACAAAATGTTACTATCACAGTAAATGTTTGTCTTGGGAAAACTGGAAACTTTGTGGTTAGTACTTCAGAGAAATCTAAAAATGTGGCCAAAGGTTTTTCTTTAAATGTACCCTACTGCAGGAAACCTGTCTGAATCAGTTTTCCCAAGAGAAAATATTTGCCTCTTATTTTTATTTCTGCAAAAGCAATCTGTAGATAATTACTCATTTTATCTGTTTAAATATTTGGTTAATAGATATGGTTCCTGTAAATACAGAAACGTTAGATTGTGATTGTGCCATTGAGCTTCATTTTCTATGGTAACTTAACCCTCGAGGAAAAGAATGCTAAAAGTGAACTCCGGTTATACCCTCTGCCACCGTTTGTGATGTACACACGCTGGAGTGTCAAATGTAATTTTGTTGAGCGTGTACATAGGCAGCTTTTATTTTTTTAAGGAGTATTTTGTACTTAAAAATAGACCCATAGACTCCTAAAAAGAAGTACTTTTAAAAAATTAATTTAGAAGCAAGGTTTCAGAGAGTAATTTAAAGCATCTTCTGGACGGTTGAGTTAGTTATCAGAATTAACCAAAAGCCATGAAATTCTCACGTCTTAACTGCTCTTGCTCTAACAAGCTATTGCCAGTTTAAACTCAGGCTGAAGAAGAGTAAAGATTGTAATATCAAATATTTAAAATTATATCTGAATCATCTTGCGTAGTTAGACATGTGTTTTCAAGTGGACTGACTTTATGCCAAACAGATTGCTGGAATTTCTTTATCGATGGGCACATAAATTATAACACCTCTGGAAATGTCGATTTTAATGAGCAGTTCTACTTGATGGGACAGTCGCTGCTCACCAGGGGTCCCGTCTGTCATCACAGTGAGGAAGGAGGGCACCTGCCCTCAGGATTGTGAATGCCACTTTCCCGTTTTTGGAAAGCCTCATCTGAAGACTTCTTTATTACTCATTGTCAGATTTTAAACACAAATGACATAACGTGTTGACAATGAAAGGAAATGTTTCGGTAGTACATTTAGTTGGAAAAGAATGTTAGAAAGGAAAATAGAACTGAGTTCTTGAGCTATTTTTAGAAAGAAATTTATTTTTAAATTTAGTTTCTTATTGAGTGGAGGAGAAATTTGCTGCCTGATTAATTATTATTATAACAGAAAAGTCTCTAGCGTTCTTTTCAGCAGTAGACCGGGTTTTGTTGCAGTAATGCTCACATATTCAGTAGCTCTTACTCTTTTGTTCGTAAGGCACCATCAGAATCTCGGTGGAGTGTTTTTAAGATGTACGTAGTTGGATGCTATTTTTTAAGCTAATATTTACTTGATCGATTATAGTTTTTAGTCCTAAAGAGAGAAAAGTTGATTAGACTTTAGCCCTTTTTTTTTTGGTTGCAGCCGTCATTGTTGTTTGGCGGGCCCAGGCTGGATTCGAACCCGCCAGCTCAGATGTATGTGGCTGGCGCCTTAGCCACTTGAGCTACAGGCGCTGAGCCCGGACTTGATCCATTTATTAAACTGAAGTTTTTGTAGATTTATCTACTACGAGGAAGCGTGTGTTTTATGA
>CAUYON010148209.1:0-57262 GCA_963573935.1 Arctocebus calabarensis | reverse complement strand
CCTGTGGTCCCAGCTACTTGGGAGGCGGAGGCAAGAGACTCACTTGAGCCCAGAAATTGGAGGTTGCTGTGAGCTGTGATGCCACAGCACTCTATCCAGGGTGACAGCTTGAGGCTCTGTCTCAAAAAAAAAAGAAAAAATGTCGGCTTCCAAGCTGAACCCCCACCCCAACCCAGACCTTCTGGAGGTGACTGCCAGGCATTGGTAATTTTGAAAACTCCTCAGGTGATTCCATTGTGTAGCCAAGTTGTAGAACCAGATATGTCTCTGTCTCTAATAGAGACATTGTCTCAGATCTGAGAACAGATGACTCTAGAGCAACAGGAAGAAGGGACTCAGGGAAGTCCCAAGCCCACGACCACTCCCAGGCCCTCCCCACCGCCTGACCACCACTCACAGGCTGAAATTCTCAGGTAGGAAGCATCGGTTGCGGAGCAGCCCTGCCCACAGCTGGACGCCAACAATGCCGAAGATAAAGAAGACGAAGAAGCAGAGCAGCAGTACGTTACCCAGCATGGGCAGTGTGTCCAGCAGCAACGTGACCAGAATGCGCATGCCTGTGGGGGTAGAAGCCAGGCTGGGGCGGCCAGGCTGGCGCACTCCCAGAGGGGCCCACCAGGGATGCTGATGGTCCAGCTCAAGGTGGAGGAGACACCAACAGACAGCTCTTACTTCCTAGGCAGCCCCTAGACCCCTCATCCTACCCACCATTCCTCAGGATTTACCCACACACCACAAGCAAGGAGGTAGAGTAATGTGGCCAGTGTCACAGAGCTGCTCACTGCAGGGGCCAGGACTTAGACCCAGCCTTTGTGCTTCCCAAGCCCATTCCCAACACACACACACACAAACACACTGCCCTCTTACTTCCTTCTCCCCCCAGTCACCTGACCTTTGTAAATTATCACCACTGGTGTCATTAGGGAAACTGAGGAAGGATTTTAGCAGACAGGAATCTCACTTTGAGAACCAGCTCCTCAGCAGGGGCCAGGATACCCTGTGCTCTCCCAATGGTTCTGAGACAGAGCCCCAGCTCTGAGTCTGTCCCTGCTGAGTCAGATCCCCAGATCAGGACCTAAAGGTGCACTACGCTGTTTTCTCAGAAGTCCATCAATTAACAGCACCCTCCGTGGGGAAAGCCACTGGAACCCTATTAGGGATACTTCCTCCTCTCCATATTCCTGGTCTAGAACCCAACCAGCCCAAAGGGTTTGATCCCATCCCCTGCCCACCATGCCCGGTGTCAAGCAGACAGCTCTTTAGTGGCTCCTTTCGCCCTCCCCCAAGTGCCATCTATGGCCCCCTGCCCCCTCCAGGGCAAAAGCTTCTAAGCAGCAGTTATTAACCCTCTTGGTGACTGCAGCAAGCACCCAGCCTTCTCACGCAGTCTTCTTCCCAGTCCTCCCACCCCCTCCCCCTTCAGCTCCTCTGTGCTCCAACTGAGATCAATTCCTCAGGGTTTGCATTAAGAGAATTACACCAGTGGTTAGACAGAGGCCTATAAATCTGCCAGCCATCACCTGGGGCGGAAGAGGAGGCAAGGCACGCCCCTATTCTGGAGCTCTTGTTAACACCAGCACACCCCAGCCCCCAGAGAACACACTCTTCAACTCTGCCTTCTCAGGGGCAGCTACATCTCCCTCTCCCTCTCACACACACATACACACAACAAAGGGGGCTACATCGGCGGCGCACGAGCAGACACAGAGACCCAGAAACCTGTGTCCCCCCAGCCCCCACTCCCCAGAGGGACCATCTGCAACTTGTGTAGGTTGGGGAGTTGTAAAGGGGGCCTGAGCAAAGTGGGGGGGCAGGATGTAGGGGGAGCTAGAGCTGCCAAAGCTTCCCTGGCTCCAAAAACCAATGCAGTTTAATTTAGATAATGGTCCCAGCAGTTGCTGCAATGGGTTGGAAGGGGGTGGGAGGGAGGAAGGGAATAGAGCCTGGAGGGTGTGGTGTGGAGTGGCCTTCTCTTGAGAGTTCAGTGGCCAATGTAGTCTCACTAGGGAGAACCAGACTGTGTAAGAGGTTGTTCTGGTGAGAACAGGCCATCGCACCTCGCATCTGGCCTGCGTGTCTCTGCCCCCACCCCAGGTGCCCCTACTACTCTGAGAGCAGTCATCTAGCTAAAGGAGGACAGGATCATCTGAGATGTTCCTGAGACTCTCACCCAAAGCCAGACTAAACTGGAGCGAAGGGGCTTCCCAGGTGACTCTCACAGTGCCATTGCCAGGGGCTTCATTTGGTTCCAGCAACTCTAGCTCCCAGCTGAGCATATGAGTGGTCAGGTGGGGACACAGTGGGAGGTCTGAGATTTCCGCCTTTCCTTTTGAGGCTCTCTCTCTAGGGGCTGAGGGCCAAGGGGTCACTCACTGGGCACCCGGTTAATGGCCCTGAGCGGTCGCAGCACGCGGACTGTCCTGACAGCTGAGAAGCTGACGTTCTGCAAGTCCAGGGAATACTCCAGCATCCTGTGGGAGGGGCCCAGAGGGAGGCCCTTTGAGTCAAGGCCACCATGGGGTCAAAAGAAGTCAAGGAGGAATCCCACTGTGGGGCAGCATGATGACCTCTGGCTGCTCCTCCACCAAGAGACCCTGAAGATCTGGCTCCCTGTCTGGGGGTCAGGGCCATCCCAAGCCAAGGACATACTCTGCATCAGATAAAGAGGCAAAACTGGTAGGAGGGCATGGAATTCAGAGAAGTGCAGGTAGGATGGACTTGAACTCTTAGTGGACAGCCAGGGAGACAGCAGGGCTATAACTGGGCTGAGGCAGGGGCCGGAGGCCTGGAACCCTGGGCCTAAAGAAGGGGCTGATCTGATCCATTGCTCTCCTTCCCCCTCCCAGGCCCTCACCCAGCAATGACGATGAAAAAGTCAAGCCGATTCCAAGTGTCTCCCAGGTAACACTTTTTCCCAAAGATGCCCAAGGCCACCATCTTCACCACCATCTCCACAGCGAAGAAGGCAAAGATGAAGTCATCAAAGGCCTGGTATGGGGACAAGAAGCTGCTGAAACTGAGGAGGGGGTGGCGGGACACCCTCCACCCTCACCCCAGCCCCTGCCAATTGGGGCAGGGCCTCTTGCAGAGAAGGAGTCAGGTGTGTTAAGATTAGAAGCTGCGCACCCCCCAATACACAGGGAACACTCACCTGCAGGATCCGGCAGCGCTGGGAGTCACAGGCAATGTCCTCACATGGCCGGAACATCCCCAGGGTCACACAGTTGAGAAGGATGACCAACATGCTGATGCGCTCAAACCAGGTATTGGGCCGTCAAGGAAACAGCTGGCCAGGGCTAGAGTTGGAGCTGGCCCCCACACCCCACCCTGACACCTCCTGCTTGCTGGTCTCCCCATCCATCCAAGAGCACCCAGGCATCATAGGGGGCAGGAGAGCCTTGACCTACAGTCAGACCAGCCCCTAGGCCCACCATGGTCATCTCACCTTTCTGTAAAAGTAGAAAAAGCCACAAATAACCTGACTATTTGCACAAGCCATTCAGGGAATAGAATCGATTGTGCTTGTGGAAATGCCAGACACCATGAGTTTGCTGCTGAATCTGAATCCTATTCTCCCTACCTCCCAGGGTAGATGTGAGAAGCAAATGAGATAATGTATGTGAATGTGTTACACAAACCTCAAGTCGGATTATGCCTGCCTTACAGTTTACCAAGCACTTTCACACAATGCCACAGTTGATGCTCACCACAGCCCTGTGAAGTATCCAAGGTAGATCATTTTATTTCCCAGAACCCAAGGAAACTGAGGGTCTAGAGAGCTGAAGTCACATGCTAAAGGTCACCAGACAGGTTGGATGAGACTGAAGTTCCCAAGCTCCTGATCTATGATGCTTTCCTCTGCATACCATAGCTGCTCGGGCAGGCAGGAAGGGGCTGCTATGACTGCCCCAGCACTAGGTTGACAGGCAGAGGTCTGTCCACAGACCACAGCTGTGGTTCCCTTGCCACAGAACTGGAGCCCAAGGCTCCTTCTTCCACTGCCAGCCTTCTGACCTCTCAAAGCCCTCAAACAGCCACTAGATGCACTTGCAAGCTTAAATACCAAGGACATGCTACAAGTTAAGCACTGTGCTAGGCATAGCTCCCAGCCCATGCAGAGTAGATGATACCCTGAACACACAAGCCATACTGCCATCACACCTTCTGGTGGCTTCCAGCCAGATCAGCCAAAACAGCAAGGGGGAGAGGGGTACTTGCCAAACCCTGACTCCTTCCACATAATAGATTGTATTGAGTGACTCACTTCCAGCCCATCAGGAGAACAATGTGTAAAATAACCTCTGGGCCTCAGAAGGTTCTAGGCACTAGACTCCCAGACAAATGAGTAAATAAGTAGAGGGGAATGGGGAAGAGATACCACCTAGGGAATGGCAGCCCCTGGCACAATCCACCAACCTAGTCTCAGTGGTGGAATCTTCCTGTCTTACCCCTACTTCAGGAATGAGAAGGCTTTGGCCAGGTGTAAAGAGACCAGTAGGAATGTTCGGGGACTCCCAGCTTGTCCCAGTCACAACCCATCTCTGTCCTGACTCCCAGGCCACACTCCCTCCCCAGAAGCCCATGAATTCCCCAGACTCCTACAGACCTCTCGTGTCTCCCCTGCCACCCCAGCTACCTAGTCCCTTCTCTTTTGGACTCACACCCTGCCCACGCCTGTCCTTGGCACCCTGGAAGTCTTACAGCACCGCAGTTTCCCTTATAAGAATAAGAGTTTTAAAACAAGTTCAAGATTTTGGGGGGGGGGTGGATAGATGGAAGGAAGGCAATAAAGAGCACTCTGTTTCCATGGAACTGTTTTTCTGAGTAGCCAGAGCCCAGTGGATCTCTCCCCACAACAGGGGTCAGCCAGGGGTCACTCTGGAAAAAGGGGGACAAGGAGGGAGCCATCATTTGGGAAGGGAATACAATTACCCACAAGAATCAGTCTGCTTTGCCTAAGCTAACTCTCTCCTCTTCTTGGCAGGGGCTGGAAAAATCCCCTGTGACCAAATGTCTCTACATGAGGGAGAGCAAGTAGTCTTCAAAGGACGAGGGACTCCTGGTACATCTGTTTGGACCCCTCTAATGGCATAATTCCACCATGTTAGTCACCTATGCACTTGTCTCATCTCCCTTACAGAGCTGAGGGCTCCTGGCAGGCAGGGGCACTCTGGTACACCTTAATGTCCTGCACAGACTTTAGAGTAGTGCCCGGTATGTAGCAGATGATTGATACAGTGGAAGAGTGAATGAATGACTCAATCTATCAATCTCCCTGCCTAGAAGCCAGATGTGTCTCCCCATTCATCTTTTCCCGCCTTGTTTCCCTTGATAGACATGAACTGATTCTAACTATGGGTGGGGGCAGAAGCGATCCCACAGAGGAGCTACCTTTCTTGTGTCCTCCCCTCCACAAGCTCAGACTGGGGCCTCTTATAGCCAGAGTCTGCCTCCAAATGGCCCCACACTGAGCTCTTAGCCATGGCAGCCTACTTCCAAGTACATCCTGGCTGCTCTCTACCGCTCCCCTCTCACTACAGGTGAGCACAATGGACAGGGAAGAGACCAAGGCACAAGAAAATGTGGGACAATCTGAAAAGAGGAATAATCAGTGGGGGGGAGGTCTTTCACCCTTCTCAGGGTGGGGCTCGTTTCCTTGGGAACATGGCAGTATGTCACTGTGTGATGTTCTTCTGTTGCCATAACAACAGGAGGATGTGTCACCAGGTGGTGTGGATTTGTTGCCATGGTAATTAAAAAGACCCCCTTCACATATGATCTTCCCTTCACTCGGTCTGCTGTCTCATCCTCATGCAGGGAAGGGGACTCAGTGAGACCCACAGGTTATCAGGTTGAGGGAACCATGTGACAGATCCCCATGGTAACCAAGGGAACGGGGGACACTGGTTGCCATAGTGACTATGAGAGACCTGTGCAGTCACATGTCTGCTGTTGCTATGGTGACTGTCCGGGCTGGAGTGGATCCCAAAGGGGGGTAGGAGAGGGGAGGATCTTTCTTCTCCCCACAAACCACCATCAAAAGCAGAGAAAAAGGAAATGGCAGAAAGAGGAACCCCACTTCCATCCCTCCTCTTTTTCTCCCTCCAGGGAGAGAGAACTAGAGCATGTTATCGTCACAAATGAGTCCTCTCTGTGGAGGTTTTATCTAGATAGAGCCCTTGCCTAGCCTGGCAGCTATAACGGTGAGGGGGGCAGGGAGAGGAGGGAAGTTGGGTGGGGTACCTCCAGGGGCACAAGGGCTCCAGGCATGAACTGAGAAGGGAAGCAGGCCCCCTCGCAGACCCATTCCCTCCTAGGAATCTGGAAATCTGAGACTGAGAAACATTAAGAAGGAAATAGGCTTGGACCCAGGAGTCCTGGCCTTCTAGTAAGAGTTGGGGAGTTGGAGTGAGGGCAGGCCCTTGCCTCACCCCTCCCACAAAGAGGCTGGTGTCTATTGGATCCAGCAATCCCATAGGGACTCAGTCTCAAGGCTCATGTTGGGGGGCTAGATGGGGAATTCCCCTACCAGAGCCCCTATTTCTATAAGCCTGAGCACCCCCCAAACTTGAGTGTGTGGGTGTGTGGAGAGAGGGGTTTTCAACTAAACTGAACTGAAGCCCACAGAAAGGCAGTGGGCCCCACCCAGAGACAGAGACATGAGACACAGAGACACAAGAGAGACGGCTCCCTGGAATCTTTGTAGGGGAAATAGGCCAGAAATCTGATTCAAATGTCTGTGACTCTGTGTGCATGTGTGTGTGTGTGTGTGTGCGCGCCCGCATGTCTGCGCGTGTGAGCAGTTGTGTCTGTCGCCATCCTGGCTGAGGAAGGCAGGGCGGGGTGAGAGCTGGGCAGGAGCAGGCAATGGGTGTGGGGGGGCTGTTAGGTGGGGGTAATCCCAGCAATGGTTCCAACTGGCACCATGGGCGACAAGGAGTCCCCCAGCAGACCGGTGGAGTGCAGCGGACTGGAAGGAGTGTATGTGTGACACAGAAGGAAGGTGGGCCCGGGGCAGAAAGAGTGTCAGAGCACACCCCCCAATCCCATCCAATTCCCCAGCCTCGGCTCTTCACCCCAGAATCCCCTCTAAAGAGCTTAGGGTTTGGAAATTGGGGGTAGAGAATTGATGAGGAGACAGGAAGAACATTTCCTGAGGACAGCTATGGAGAATTCTCCCTAGGCAGACTTGCCGCACTGGGACAGTGGCAAGGAAAGCTCCAGAAATTCCTGGTGCCCCCTCTGCTCTAGAGGCACACACTCAGACACACAGAGTGATGAACAGTCACATACTCACACCCGCTTCTGGAAGCTATTAGGGCTCCTGCTGGTCAGGCCTCCCCCTTCTCCCCCACTCCTGGCAGGCTCCCCTCTCCCCCTCTGGCCCCCCTTCCACTCCCCCTCTCTCGGCATCCCAAATGCCAGCCTGTGATTTCCAAATGAGAAAAAGCTGTGCTGGGCTCTGAGCTTGGAGAAACTCCTACACAAACTTCCAGATGTGACACAACAGCCAGAGAGGGGATACTCAGGATCTCCTTCCGGAGGGAAACGCACGCCCTCACACCAAGAAGCACAGGCTGGGGAAGCTGACACCCTCCCCTGTAACCCAGGGAGGCGGGGGGGGGGGCGGGTTCTGAGGTAACTGTCTGCCAATACCCCGCTATCTCCAACACGGACACAAGCACTGTGCACCTTCTGCCTTTTACTGCCTCCCCAGCACACACACACACACACAATTTCCTACCTGGGTCTAGATCTCCTCTCTAGGAAACCTGGTCTCTTGAAGAGGCTGAGACAAAAGGGGGCCAAGAAGAATGTGCCAAAAAAAGCCAAACTAGCTTCAGCCCATGGTTGGGGGAGGAGGAATGAGAAGTGTCCTTATGTCCTTCCAACTCAGAGGTGCAGAAGGACCCTCATGGAACCAAAGCAGTTTTCACAGATCCCACAAAGAGAAGAAATGAAAGCGGAAGACCCTCTGGCAGCAAAAATACAGGTTGCCCTTGGCACTTGGGTAGGATGGAAATGGTAGGGGGCACAGCTCAGGCAGCCCTCTTGCCAAGTAATTGTTCTCAACCCATCCCTAGCCAACCCAGGCTTAGCTGCTTCTCCAGACCTAGAGATGCGGATGTCCCCCACCCCAGACTCCTGTGCCCCCAAGATAAGCCTGCTCCCATTCCCAGGATGAGAACTGGGCTCCCACTTCTCTTCCATCACCCGAATCCTCACCACCTATCTCCTTTCAGCGACTTAAGGAAGGAGTCTGCCTCCAAACCCTCCACTAGTACCTGGACATAGGGAGGTGGGAAGAGATGCTAGCAAGAAATCTATTGGGAGGGGTGCAAGGTGATCTATCTCCCTCGGGCTCTCAGAAGGAGGACATAGATGCTGGCGCTTTTCACTATTCATAGAGGGGGAAGGTGGTTAGGGGCAGAGAGATGCTCAGAGCCCATCCTTCTCAACATTATTTTATCCTCCATCTCTGCCATGGAGAAAGGGGCCTGGGAGGGGGGGATTACAGCTCAAGACTGTGACTATTTAGAGAACTGCAGGCCTCTGAAGCCCCTACCTCTCTTTTTCCATAGCTCAGACAGAAATGAAGAAGGGGCAGGGAATGAGGAGAGGGTGTGAAGAGGGGAGCTTCCCAAAGACCACAGGATATAGAAGATGGGGGCTGGGGGGAGCCCAAGCTCATCCCTCCTTTGCGCACTAGAGGCAGCAGAGCTGCAGAGAGGGCGGCACCAAGCTTCCTACCCCCCCTTCCCAAGGCAGAGTCCCAGTGGGGCTCTCAGGGGCTACAGGGGAGACCTGGGGCTTCCCACCCTAGATCCCAAAGAACCTCTGAGCTGGAAAGAAGGAACCAGGAGAAGGTGTCAAGACCTGAGGTAGCAGTGCAACCTCACCCCACCTTTACCTCCCTTGGTGGCAGGACCTACCAGGGAGCCCAGGAGCCAGTCATTAATCAAGCAGTGCTTCCTACTTGGGGTTTCAGAGGCTGGGGTCTCCCCTACTACTCCAGACTGGGCAGAGGGTAAGGGGCAGTGCTAAATCCATCTCCTTAGAATATGGGGCTTGCATCCCCCAAACCCATCTGTAGAGTAGACTCTGGGGTGGTGGACCTAAGTCTTCCTTTAGTGAAGACGCTCAGTCTCACTGTTTCACCAATACTTTTGCAGGACTGCAGTCCCCCATAACTGCTTTGCTATCAGCCAGAGCACTCTTTATTTGTGAAACGGGAGGAGTAATCTGGACCAGCAAAATCCCATCCCCCACTTGCTAAGGCTCTTGCCACAGTCTTTCCCTCCACACGAAAAAAATCCAACACGAAACTCCCAACCCAACCTTAAGCATCCTTCATGGAATAAAGAATTGGAGTGGAAGGAGGTACTCCCGACATTGGGCTCCAGCTGAAAGGGGCTCCACTCCAGCTCCGGGCAGACAGCCCCCTCCACCACATCTTGTTCTCATTCTGCGCCCCTGACATCAGCCGCCGCCGGAATCTCCTTGTTGTGCCTCCAACCCACGAGGTGGGGGTATAAGACCTGGTCCCCGCCCCCCAACATCTCCCTCTGGGTCAGTAAACACCTCAGCCTCAAGGACCAGGTGGGGGGATCGAACCCTAGAATACGCCGCAAACTTTGGGGCGGGGGCAGGAGGGAAACCCAGGAGATTGCTGTTCCCCCTCCTCCGTCCCCGCAGCTTCCTCCCTACCCCACCCCCCAAACTCGGAAACCAAACCCAGCTCGCTAACCAGCGGCGGGCGGAGTAGAGCTCCCAGGCTCCTGAAGCTTCCCACATCTGGAGGATGACGACCCTTCCCTGCCCACATCTGGAGAGCATCCAGCTGCGGACCATCGAGGCACATCTCTCTTCCTGGCTTGGACCCCAATCCCCCAAGAAGGACTGAGGTGTGTGTACTGAGGTGGGGCTCGCCTTGGGGGTTTCGACTAGACCTGCCAGCTTCCCCGCTCCCACTCCGACGCCCCCTCCCTTCCTTAGCAGTCCCCCTCTCATCTGCCCACCCTCCACGCTCTGTTCTCCGACTCACCTGGCTTTCTGTCCCCTTCGGCGGCAGCTCGGCCCGCCCCGCTTCCGACCCCCGAGGCTGGCCGTCGTGCCACGAAGGATATGGGTTACAGACCGTGCGGAGACACCAGCTCCGCGGGCGGCTGTCCTGGCTCAAGTAGAAAAAAACCACCGGGGCCAGCGCCGGGTAAGGCAGTCCCTCCGCCTCGGAGTCTGCACTGCCTGGGTCCTTTTCTGTGGACCCTGGCCCCGGCCGGCCCCCGGCCCCGGACAGGTCGTTGAGCCGCATGAAGCTCCGGGGCTGTCCCAACTCCTCGGCGCCCGCTCCATCCTCCTCCTCTTCCATCCTCTGGCCAGCCGGAGCTCCGGGCAGTCCAGAGAGGGGCTAGCGAAGCCCCTCAGAGGAGGTGTCCTCACGCAACTGGGGGGCCCCGGCGGGGGCGCATCTGGGGGGCTCTAGGGCGCAAGCTGAGCCCCCGGGAGGGCCAGTTCAGCCCAGTTCCCCCTGCCCGCAGGGGCATGCTGCCCGCAGGGCACCGGGTCGCAGGGAAGCTCCGCCCGGAGCGAGTCCCTCTTCCCCTGGGCCCCCGGGGCTCCCCGGGCCAGCCGGCCGGCTCCCGGTCACTTTATTCCGGCTTCTTCGCTTCGCGCCCAGGCTCCGGTTGCCCGATTCGGCGCTACCTTCAGCCAAGCAGCCCCGAGAGGGGGAGAAAAAAGGGGCGCACCGGCGGAGGGCAGGGGGGTCCGAGGAGGGCGCCCCCACTTCCCGCGGCGCAGCTGGAGCAGGATCTAAGGGGTCAGCATCGTCCCGGCTCCGCGCCAGCAGCTGCGGGGGGAGGGGAGGAGGGATCTCTTTGGGGGTGGGTTTGGAGGGGGTAGGGGGCGGCTCCTTCCTCTGCCTCACGGCGGGCTTACGGTCCGGGAGGGGCGGGGAGACGGTGGGGGGCAGTCCCGGGCGGAGGTGGAGGCGGAGATGCCGCCGCCGCAGCCGCTGCCGTAGCTGTCGCCGGCGCCACTGCCTCCTCCTCCGGCCGAGACGCGGAGCGAGCAAGCGAAAGCGGCGGCTAGGCGCCCGGCGCACACCACAGCTGGATCCTTCACTCCAACTTCAAGCCTCGGCCCCGCCTCTCCCCTGTCAGCCCCACAGCCAATCGCCACCCGCCATCGGCCCCAAGCCGTGTGCCCATTGGCCAGCCGCCGTGGCAGTGCGGGCGGGAGGGCTGGGAGAGAACCACAGCTGGAATCCAGTTCCCACCCCAAAGCCCAGGACCGCCTCTCTCCCCTCCCCTTGCTCCTGGGTCCGCTCCCGAAGGCTAGAGCCAATCAGACCGCTACCCAGACCGAACCCACTTTCCTATTGGTCTCTGGGGTCTTTGGGACTCCCCTGGAGTGAGCCTCGGTGAATCAGTATTTGGCTTGGGGTCCAGGGGTAGCGCTGCAGACCCCGGGCATCTTTTGTCCACGACCCCTGAATTGGACAGCAGCCGTAGGGCTGAGGTCAGCTCTGGGCGGGCCCGGAGAAGGGAGGCAGGAGGCATGGGGGTGAGGGTGTGTCCAGTCCCAGAAGGAAATCCTGGGTCTCCACCTGGTTAATCACCCACCCTGTCTTTGAGCTTGATAGAGGGACCAGGGAAGAGAAGCAGCGGAGCTGTTCGTCTAAGGGGTGGGGCTTCGGGCTGGAGGGGGCCGGTCTTGGGGGAAGCAGGCAGAGCCAGGGAAAGGCAGGGGTAGGCACCGTCTGGGCGTGGCTTCCACCAACCTTTTATTGGTGCCGCTCCAAAGTCCACTTCTGACACTTTGATCCAGACCTGCTAACCCTAACTTTCTGGCCTGACCTCACGTAGATACTCCTGCCCCTAGGGATCCTGTGAAGGGCGTAGACTCCGCGAGGGGGCTTCGATCTTGAACACGTGGACCCAGGCAGATAGCGCCGGACCGCAGAGCCTGGATTCCCCAGAAGCAGAGCCAGGACTCCTGAGAAGGGAACCGCTAGGGCCTTGAGTGTGGGGGAGGGGATGAAAGCACAAACCTGGGTTTTACCAACTCTTAACCTTCAAAGTCGCCACCCCCTGCCTCAGTTTCGCCTTCTTGAATTACAATACGATTTAGGGGGAGGTTGTCTGCGTGACAGGACCTTCGAGGAGCTGCTCCCTTTGCTCACCTCCACCCTATTGGCTGAGGGTCCCTGTAGGTCTGTGCTTTCCACGCGCGCACACGCACGCGCAGACCCCGGCCCTCGCCCCGCCTACCTCTGCGAGTTCTGGGGCTCAGACAGCTCTAGCTCCTTCCCGCCGCTGGGGCACTCCAAAAAGATGTGTGTGGAGCTCAGGGCTGCAAGAGTGCTGGGCGCGAAGGGTGTGGAGAAGACCTCGAGGATTAGACATCGGTAAGCACTTTCCCAACATCTGGAAGAGGTAGACACAGCTGTACCAAGCAGATCGGTCAGTTCCCTCTCTCGGAGCGCTAACGCCACTGCGGAGAGTCCGAAGGATGGACCGGATGACCTCTGTATCCCTCTCCCCCACTCTGTAGAGTTCTTCACTCTCCACGCAGCCCCGGCGCCGGGGCGGAGGTAAGGGGCATCTAAGCTCGGGCCCCGCCAGCTGCGGGGCGGGGGTTGGGGGCAGAGTGACTGCCGCGCTGGTGGCTTTCCTTGTTACCCTTTCGTCAAATCCGCTCACTGAGTTATGCAAATGAGGCCGAGCTCATCTACATTTCATGCTAATAAGCAGATTTCCCTAAGTGCCTTTTTTTCCTGGCGGGAGCCTCTGCTCTCATTCCTAGTGTGCAGCGCCTGAGTCTTGAACTCGGGGCGGTCTTTTGGGGGAGGGGGCTATTTATGGTTCCACTGCGTATCTGACTCCTTCTTCCCTCCTGCGGTCTGCGGTCTGCAGGGTCGCCTGCTCCTTCTGCCGGGGTAGAGGCTCCGGGGCTGGCTTGGAGAGGTAGGGACACTCATCACCCAATCTTTGCAGAGGCAGGAATTGAGGCCAGAGAGCCTTGCCCAGACTGATGGTCAGACTCCCTGGTGGTCAGCAAGCCCCACACCTCATCCTTCATTCAGGCCATCCCTGGTCTCTGGGCTGACCTCTGTTCTAGCACATACCCAAAAGGAGGGCAGGCACAAACGGATCTGGATTAATTGAGATCCACATCTATTCCCCTGGAGGAGAGGTGCCGCCCAAGACATCCTCATCCCCACCCTGGGGCACCAAAGGACTGTGGTCCAGCCAGAGATGCTCCCCCTTAGCTTAAATGGGGGAGGGGCGGCGAAGCAGGACCCCCTAACTTTAGCGTTCCAAGCCTCAGCCCTTCTGACCTCACCTCCTCCCAGTCGCCTTCTTTCCAGCAAGTATTTCAATGCCTCTGTAGTGCTAATGTGCTGAGGATACAGTATGAGCTGGACAAAAGTCTGGAACCTTGTAGCACTTAGCCCAGGCTGTGATTGTACATGTGTATTTGAGGTAATAACTGCCTCCCCCTCCAGCCTCTGTGTTCCCCAAGGCACGGTGTCCCTTTTGCTTACTAGGACCTGGTCTAAGGGTTTGGCACATAGTTTTTAGGTGAATGAATAATATCCTCAGGCTGCAGTTTCCAACAAAGAAGTTAAACTGAAATATCTAAGACCTCTTCTGCCCTCATGGCCCCTCCAGGGCTGCGGTGGTCCCTCCTCACAGCCCATTTGGCTCCCCCAGGATCAGAGATCTCTTCCCATCTGTGATACTTTTTGCTCAGGGATACAGACATTACCCCATTTAGTCCCCTCAACAGCCCTGAGAGCTGAGGGTGGTCCCCCATGTTGTCAGATAAGAAAGCTGAGCTTAGAGAGATGAAATGACTGAAGTGATTGCCCACACCCCATGGCCTGTCTCCACTGACCCTGCCCACAACTGCGTCGCTGGGAAAGCAGGGAACACACACCCAAAAGGCACTAGCAGCAAAGGGAAAGGGAGGCTGCTCGAACTTTTAAAATCCCACATCTAAGCAAAATTTATGTTTAGCACTGCCCTCCTTAGAAATTCAAGCCCTTGAGCGGTGCCTGTGGCTCAGTGAGTAGGGCACCGGCCCCATATACCAAGGGTGGCAGGTTCAAGCCCAGTCCCTGCCAAACTGCAACAAATAGCCGGGTGTTGTGACGGGCACCTGTAGTCCCAGCTACTTGGGAGGCTGAGACAAGAGAGTCGTCAGGACCCAACAGTTGGAGGTTGCTGTGAGCTGTGATGCCACCGCACTCTACTGAGGGTGACAAAGTGAGACACTATCTCTCTAAAAAAAAAAAAAAAAGAAAGAAAGAAAAAGAAATTCAAGCCCTCCCAGGAAAACTCACCCTTTAAGGTACTAACTCCTTCTTCTGAACCCACTTGCAGAATCCCATTGTGTGCCTGACACCAGGAGAAGGGAAGGAGGAGACCAGAACACAGACTGGGTGAAGGGACACCACCAAGTGCACTCTCCTTCCTGGCTGGGCCTGGGCCTCCTAGGAAGGAGGAAACCTTAGGGTCTTTACTGTACCCTGAAGACCCCAGAAGGAGCCACAAGTGCTGAGGAGTCACAGGCCAGTCTCTTAGCCTCTCTGGGCCTCAAATATCATCTACCAGTATGAGGCTAAAAGTACCTGCCTCACCAGCTCATTCATGAGTGTCAATGAGATGACAGTGGCAAAAGTGCTTGGCAAGCTGCCCAGACTATTCCAAAGCCAGGTCTGGGGCTGCCAAAAAGGCCACCTGTGCTTCACCACACTCCATCCTCCCTCCCTGCTACCTCCCGGGCCCAGGTCTACTTGCCCAGCCCTCTCACTTCCTGGCAAGGCTGAGTGGGCTCCAGCTAGCAAGGGGCCAGCTGACCTTGTTGGCTGGAGCTCTAATCCCCTCCAGATGGGCCGGTGGCTTGCAGTGAGGGGCCTGGCAGCCCAGCTGACTCTGGTCCTGGTGACCATGTGTGGCTGTGTGTGACCATGTGCAGGGAGCTACTCCATCCAGTCCCAAGCACTTTCCTGCTCTACTCCTCCCCGCTGCTTCCTCCAGGAAGTGGCCCCTTCCCGTTGCTCCTTGTCTCCAGCAGCTGCTTTTAGCTGTGCTGCTTGGTTAGGTGAAGACACCCAGGACTCAGCAAACCCCTGAAGGCCCCATGGGGCAGCTTGCCTCCCACCAACCTCATCTCCACACCAGCCTTTCTGAAAATATGCTTCCCACTTGTCCCTCCCACCAAACCTTACCCCATGGAAGGTAGATGGGGTTTATGGAGCCTGTCAAGATGTATGTGCCAAGGATGGGACTCAAGAGCATCTCTCAACACTGAGCATGTGGAGATGGTCACAGGTAGAGCCTGGCTTTGTCTGTAGCATGAAGGGCTCAGATTTGGGGAAGGACTTCTAACCCAACAGATGCTCCAAATGAAAGAGCACTCTTTCCCCAGACCAGCTTGCATGGCAACAGAGGGGTGGACAATATGACCTCCTGCAGTGAGGTCATGCTTCCATCTTGGTGTGGTGGGGGCTAGATGCATGCCCCCAAAGAAATGTTTTAGTCCTGGTAACAGCAGCTCTGCAGTATACCAGGGCATGTGCAAACAACCCTATTCCATGAAATATAAAAATTCACATAGACCATTTCCTGTCCCTGCCCTGGCTCAAGAGCAGAAGACAATGGGGAGGGAAGGCAAGTTCCCTTCTTAGCATCTCCCGGAGGGGAGGATCGGGCTTTCCTCTCCTGGGCTAGTCCACACCCTGAGCCCACCTCTGGTGATTTGTATTTGGGTTTTGGTCCCCTGAACCCCCTTCAGGCTGCAAATGACCATGGATGGGGCAGGGTCAGCCTGGTGACCTCCAGAAGGTGATGGAGGAGTGGGGGAAGGCAGAGGCATCATCTGGTGCTTCCTGGAGGATGAGGCCCTGGGCTGCCAGTTCTTTCCCTCACAAGTGAGGCTGAGATCCTGAGGTTACCGCGGGACACTGTTAGGTTTATTCCAGGGTGAGTGGGGTACCCACGGGGAGGCAGTGAGGATGGCCAGGTTCACCTGGTGGCGGGATGCCCAGGGAAGGCCACAGGTTCTGCAGGGCCCTGCAGAGTCTGAGTCTCTGGTCATTTGGAAAGCTCGGTCTTCTGCCCAGCCCTAGGGGGTCAGGCAGTCACTGATGGAGCAGTTTTCGTAACTCGCAGGGCTCAGTGATGGGCATGGAGCAGGTTTGATTCTCATACACATAGGCAGTGGCCCGGTCTTCTAGCCGTCGCAGGGTACTCAGGAAAGGCAGCTGGCGGGACATGAAGCTTGAGGGGTCCCCATCGGACAGAATCAGTACCTGGAGCAGCAGAAGAGCAGGAAGGGTCACTTGAAGGGCATAGGGCCAATTGGGAGTTTACCTCTCCTCAAGCCTTCAGAGGGGATGGAGATGTTGGAGAGCAGGGACAAGGAGAGGGCAGCTCAGAGGAGATGGGATTGGGCCCACAGGGACAAGCACCTTGTTAGGAATGTACATAGAGTGGACACACTGCACCAGAGCCTTGGTGTCCTTCGCCTGGCGGTCTCCACAGATCACGATCTGGGCAGAATAGAAAGGTCATTCCAATGTCAGATGAGAGAAGGGCGGAGGCCCAACCTTCCACAGCTTTCTCTTCCTCCTCCCTCCACCCTATCCTGTAACCCTAAGAAGAAATGGGACTCATCTCAGCTGCCAGGAGGCTGCATCAGATTTAATGCTTAAGTGGGAAAACACGCACACACATACACCAAGAAGACACAAAGTGACAATGTCATACATAGTGGCAGAAACACAAACTCAGGACAACATAGAGCACACACACAGATGCATCGAGAGAGACACAGAGGAGTCACAAATAGGTGTACACACACAGAGCCAGGTAACACACGTACAAATACCAGACACAGATGCAAACACGCCAATGGAAGCAGGCAAAGCTGAGACAGGTGTATCCATGCAGACAGGCAAACACCAGGATACCCACAAAAGGCAGGTGCACAGACACACACACACACACCCCCCTCCAGGGTCACACACAGCAATGACACAACAGGGACAGAAACAATTACACTGATACACAAAGACAGAGAAATAGTCCACCAGCCACTAGGGACCCATATTTAGCCCTTATCTCCAGTCCCCATAAGCCAGCAACAGGACTAGCAACGACTCTCAACACGGCTGGGCCGAGGCCTATCTCCTCAGACGCAGACATCTCCACCCCAGAGAGCAGCACATACACGCCTGAGCTCTGAGGATAGCCCCACTGTAGCCCCAGATCTCCTGCTACCCATGGTCCCAGCCCAAGTGCCCACTCCCCTCACCTGCTTGAGCGTCTGCTGATGGGCTGAGAGGGTGTGGACCATCTCAGGCAGTGCTACAGGGACACGGCGCATGCGCTCTGAGAAGGCAGTCAGCAGGCGCACACATTTGTCCATCCAGTCCCTGTGCCCCGTGAAGCCGTGCAGCCGAAGCAGGTTGTGGGCTGACACAGAATTGGCACTGGGCTCTGCACCATCTTGGTCTGCAGGGTGTGGAGAGGCAAGGGGTGAGGGCAAGGGACCCTGGGTCCGAGGACCCTGCCCCAGCATTGTGTCCAAGGGCCCCCAAGAGGCCCTGCCTACCCTGCTCCTCCTCTGGTCCAAGAGTTAAAGGCCACCCCCTGCAGTTTTTGACGCTTCACTCTCTCATGGGCATCCTCAACTCCATTTGTGCCAGGTGGAACTCCTAGTCCTCAGGATCCACCTCACTGACACCTCTGTCCAGCCACCCAACTGCCCATGTCAGAGTACCTTCATCCTTGCCCCCTTCCTCTCCCTCCCTCATCCTCCACTTCTAATCTATCTATGATGGCTGCTGGGGCTGCAGCCACAATTAGCTCCAAATCCCACCACGTCTCTCCATCTCTGCCCCTCTACCATCATTCAAATCTCTGCCCATGCCTGCCTGAAGTGAATGGCCTCTTAAGTGCCCTCCCTACTCCCCTGCCCCATCCCTTTTCCACCATTGGTCAGAGCCAGAGCAATCTCCTTAAACCCAAATCACACTAGGTCACAAGCTGCTCAAAAACTCCTTGCTCAGCCACCTCGGCACCTCCTGGGGACCTGCCCCTCTGCCCTCAGGTGCAGGCTATTCCCTCCCTGCCTGAACCTGAACTCTATCCCAGCCTCTCAGCCACCACATGACCCTTCTTGCCCTCCAAACTTTGGTTAAATGACACCTGTTATAGGTGTAATCCAATCTCTCCCAGGCCAGGGTGGGTCTTCTCTGTACTTTTCTTTCAAGGCCTTTTCATCCCCTCGACTAACATTTATGGAGCACCTACTATGTGCCAGGGCTGCACCAGACCCTGGGGATATAGCAGTGACAGAAAGTCCTGCTCTTTTTTTTTTTTTTTTTTTGAGACAGATCCTCAAGCTGTCACCCTGGATAGAGTGCCATGGCATCACAGCTCACAGCAACCTCCAGTTCCTGGGCTCAAGCGAGTCTCCTGGCTCTGCCTCCCAAGTAGCTGGGACTACAGGCGCCCGCCACAACGCCCGGCCATTTTTTGGTTGCAGCCGTCATTGTTGTTTGGCGGGCCCGGACTGGATTCGAACCCGCCAGCTCAGGTGTACATGACTGGCGCCTTAGCCCATTGAGCCACAGGTGCCGAGCCAAGTCCTGCTCTTTGAAGAGCTAAAACTTGAGTAGGAGGACAGAGTCCATTAACTACAGTCAAGGGATGGAGGTGATCAGGGGACAGATACTTAGTAGAGGGTCCTACTTCTCCATGGCACAGATCACGGTTTAAACTACATGTTGGTGCATGATTTTTGCATTATTACTGTTTATTAGTTGTCTCCCATATCGTACTTTAAGTTTCATGAGGGCATGGACCATGTCAGCCTTATTTAATGTCTGAATCCATGGGTTCCAGTTAGTGTGCTAAGTGTGTGCACAGGACAGCTAAATCAATTTTTACACCAACCCTGTAAGGTAGTGCCAATGTTAGCTCCATTTTGCCTATTAAGAAATCAAGACTCAAAAATACGAGACCAACCCAAAGTCACACGGTTAATAAGTAGCAGAGACGTGATGCCAGGAAGGCTCTTGCCCATGCCTGCTGTTCACCGCCACACTGCACTTACACCTTCCCCAGGGAAAACCAAGCCCTAGCTGGGGCCAGGACTCCAGGTGAGCCCCATACCCCCACTGACCATCCTTTAGGCGCAGGGGCAGGCCAGCCCCCAGCTCAGCCTCGCTGCAGAAGTAGCCACCACCCTGAGAGTCCCAGAAGAGCCTGTCCTGTGTGTCTTGCAGCCGCAGAGCCCACTCAAGCCACGCGCTCTCCTGCGAGGCCTCGTACAGGTCCAGCAGGCCCCGCACCACGAAGGCGTAGTCCTCCAGGAAGCCCCAGCAGGGCGGGTTGCTAGGGACAGGCATCAGAGGAGGGGCTGGGACAGGCCCAAGAAAGGGGGCCTTTCACAGAGGGGGCCTCTTGCATGCATCTGTTCATTTAGCCCTCACAATGAACCCTCTTGGGGGGCACCCTCATTTCCTAGTTGAGTAAAGGGGCCCAGGGGAGGATGAGAGCTCACAGCAAGCACCTGGCAGAGCCAGGATTGGAGCCCACTGGAGGGGAGACATGGGGCAGAGGCAGGCAGGCACACACAGGGAGATGAACCCTCCAGTCTGCACAGCTCTCTACCTGTGCTCCACAGTCCCCCCTGAGCCAGTGTAGCAGGTCCTCATCAAGCGGCCAGTGGCCACATCAAACATATGTCGCTTCAGGAACTTGGCACCACTGGTGGCACAGTTGACCAGCTTGTCTATGCCCAGGACAGCCCCAGTCACGGCATAGCCAGACACCATCAGGCCTGGAGGCAAAAGAGACCAGTGGTGGTAAGAAGCTGCCCGGGGCCCCTCAAGCCCATGCACCCTAACACTCTATGTAGCAGTGGAGAAGAAAGGGACAGTTTGGGTCCTGGAGCCAGGCAGTGCAGGGTTCCCTGCCTTGTGTGTGACCTTAGGCATGATAACTACTACAGCTCTCTAGGCCTGTTTGCTCCTTGGTAAATCGAGGGCAATAAACCTAAGGAAGGAAGACTTAGCATTTAGCTAGTGCTTGACAGACAAAAGGGGCTTTGGGAAGGGAGATCCTACGGACAGGTGTGAGGCTCAGACATGCCGCCCCACCGTTCCAGGCAGCCAGCATCTTGTTGTCCAGGTGTGGCCTGGGCCGGTGTTTCCGGGCCTGGAAGAGCTTCTCCAGCCCAGTATTGAGCAAGGTCCGCACAGCCTCCACGTCCAGGCCGAAGCGGGCGGCTGTCAGCTCCAGTGAATACCGCACAGTCAGCACATTCTGGCCCTGCAGCTCCCCCTTGGGGTCCTGTGGAAAACAGCCTTTGCCGGGTGCCCACAGGCCAGGCAGGCTCCGGCCCCTTCCCGTGTCCCCAGAAGCCCTCACCTGACTGAGCCCAATGTTGCCGGCCTCCGTGAGCCCATAGTGCTTCATGAGGAGCTGGCCTGAGGTCAGCGGCTCAGTGGCGCCAGGCACAGGCTCAGGCAGGAGGTGCTGGACCTCTTTGACGGTCCATACGTAGAAGGCTCCCTCTTTGGGCCGCATGCCGCGCTCTGGGGGAGAGTCTGCGTCCTCTGCACAGTAGAAGCCTCCAAACTGAGGGGAGGGAGAATTGGCTGGTTCTAGCCTAAAGGTCAGTGGAGGCCCCAACCCCGCCATATGCCCACAGCCAGGCCCGCCTGCCTCAGTGGACACATACCCGGTGGGTCAGGCTCCGAGACACGTACTGCAGGATGCCTTTGGCGACATCAGAGAAGAATTCATCCCCAGAGATCTGAGGAGGGAAAGAAAGGAGGCTGAAAATAGAGGTCACTGGGGCTGCCTAGGGACTTTGTGGGAGGGTGACATTCTTCCAGGAAGAGAGGAGGGAAGCCTGGGTGTATGGAAGGGAATTAGGAGTTTAGATTAAGTGGGAGCCATAATCACCTGGAAGGCATGTGAATAGGCCACTGCAAGCTGTGCCTGGTCATAGAGCATCTTCTCGAAGTGCGGGACATGCCATTGGCGGTCCGTGGAGTAGCGGTGAAAGCCCTGTGCCAGGCGGGATGCAGGGCTGGAGGCTGATCCCAGCCTCTGCCCCAACCCCACCACCTCCCACCACCCCTCCAGGAAACCCTCAGTCCCCTCACCTGTCCCACATGGTCCCGGATGCCCCCATTGGCCATCATTTTCAGGGTGTGTAGGGCCATCTGCTGGGCCCGAGAGCCATCCTGGGTCAGTCGATGACTGAGCCAGTAGGAGAACAGGAAGTTCAGGATCACTGTGGGGCACCAAAAACACATGAGTGAGAGAACGGTGAGTGCAGGAAATCTGGGAGGTCAGGAGGATCCTGGTCGGTTTTAGGCTAGGAGTTCACCCAATAGGCAGTCTCTGGACAGGCTGGGAATTGGGAGGTCAACAGTTATCAGAAAGCAGAAGGTCACTGCCCAAGCTAGAGGCCAGAACATTGGCCCAACGAGAACCAGAAAATGGCTGACCAGATCAGAGACCAGAAAGTCATTAGCCAAGCCAGGATGACAAAGGTCAGGTTGTTATCTAGGTCAAGGTCACAGGGTCACTGCTAAGTCCAGAAGTCAAGTCTTTACTGGCAGTCCAGAAATAAGAAGGTCACTGGCTGGTCAGGAGGACAGGAGGCTTGGGACTGAGCTAGAGGTTAGTAGATCATTGACTAAGACAGGATCAGAAGGCCAGGCCTGGGGTAAGGTGGGCACAGGGGACACTGACCTGGTGTGGGAAACTTGGGGGCCTCTGCAAAGCCACCATATTCTTCATCATAGCCTTCATCCAGCTGCTGGAAGCAGCGGCTGTTCATGGTGGCGGCAGAAGGTGGCAGCTGGCGGTCACCCATGCTGATCTCTGACCGGGCCAGCAGGGCTGTTGTGACACGCTGGCTATTTTCTAGCAGGGTGTTCTTGTTCTGTTTCCACTTTTGGAGGTGGGGACACACCTGGGGGTCAGCTTGTCCCCTCATCGCCCACCCTGGTCCCCCACTCCCCAGAGCAAACCCACCTGATCTCGAATTCTCATTAACACTGTGCGGAAGCCAACTCGGGTCAAGCCATCCTCAGGAGGGAAGTAGGTGCCCCCAACAAAGGGCTGGAGGTTGGGGGTCAGCCACACGTTCATAGGCCAGCCCCCACCACTGCTAGTAGCCTGGTAGAGAGAGCACAGGCATGAGCGGAGATGCCCTCAGAGCTGGAGCAGCACACACACCTGAGTGGGACGACCGCTCACCTGCACAAACGTCATGTACACCTTGTCCACATCTGGCCGCTCCTCTCGGTCCACCTTCACACTGATGAAATCCTCGCTGAGCAGGCGGCCAATCTCCTCATTCTGGAAGGACTCCTCCTCCATCATGTGGCACCAGTGGCAGGTGGAATATCCCACTGGAATGGGGCCGAGAGGAGGTCAGGGGCCAGTGATGACTCAGGAGCCAGCCAAGGGGTCCCAGCTGGCCTGAATGGGTCCTGACCTTCAGTCTCCTGGGAGCCCCCAGAGCTCAGAAGACCTTCCCCCCATCCCAGGGAAAGTGGGAGCATTACCTGAGAGAAAAATTGGCTTGTTTTCTTTCCTGGCCTTGTCAAAGGCTTCTTGTCCCCAAGGGTACCTAGGCAAAGCAAGTGGGGCATCACTCAGCAGACCAGGAAGTCGAGGAGGGGTCTGGGACCCCAGCTGCTTTGGGAGGACATCAGGAGAATACTCACCAGTTTACGGGATTGTAGGCATGTTGTAGGAGGTACGGTGACTTCTCAGTGATCAGGCGATTGGGAGTCCTCTGGGGCACAGATGGTGGACAGCTAGACCGGCTTCCCTTTCCTCCAGCAGGCATGGGCACTGAACTACTGACCGACGAACTCCGGTCCTTGTCCCGGGAGGAGCTACCCCTGGAGAGGCCGGTGGGTCACACAGGAAAGGGAGGAACTCCTCCAACTTCCCCTGGACCCCCGGCACCTGCCCCATGCCGCCTAGCCCCCAGGCCCACATAGAACTCACCTTTCTGAGCCACGAGGGAGACCGTGGCCTTTGTGCTCCCCCTTGTGTTTTGGGGGGGGTGAGGAGAGGTGGCTCATTGGGGGCTCCCTGCCAGGTTAGTCTCCCCCAACCTCTCGGACTCGATGGTGGGAAGAATGACTGTGAGGTCGAGGCGGGTCACAATGGACAGAATGGTCGTTGGGGCTCCGTTCTCTCCCCCTAACAGGGCCCCTCCCAGTGTGGCTCTATGGAAGTGGCTCTCTGGTAGGCCTGGGTGCATGAGCGGGCAGGAGAGCTGCCTACTGCTGGTGTCTGCAAAGGCCAAGAAAAGTAGGGTTTGGGACTGGACCAGGTTGGGGGCAACCAGAGGAAGACAGACACCAATTCTCCCTCATTCCACAGGCACCTGTGGAGCACTTTTGCAGGGCCAGGTTCTGTGCTAGACTCTTAGGAAACGTAGAGAATCCCAAATAGGCCCTGACCTCAGAAGTTCAGCCTGGGAGAGTGGTGCTGCAGAGCAGACCTAAACAGTGACAGGTCTGAGCAGCAGTAAATGACTGTGACAGGATATGGGGTGTTGTTGAGGAAGGCTCTTGGCCCAGTACCGGGTGCAAGGAAGGCTTTCTGGAGGCAGTGTCAGGACAGTCCTAGAGAAGCCAGATGTGTGGGGGTGAGATGGGATGGGGCCAGAACCAGGCATGTAGGGGTGGTCTGGGCAGGCACTGGGGAGCGGCTCCGGAAAGACCAGCCTCCAGGCCCGCAGGCTCAGGGCGGCCCGAGCGGCCCACTTGCCTGCCCGCCAGTACCTGTGGTTTGCGTCGAGGTTTGGCCTGGCGCGGCACAGCAGAAGGCCGCGGCCCAGCCAGGCCCGCGAACCCAGAATGGCTGTTCAGGCCGTGGGCTGGGACGCCGCGGACAGCAAGGGACCAGCAGACTGTGAGGGGCAGACCAGGCCCCGACAGAGCCGTTGGTCTGTCATCGCTGAGGCTCTGGGCTGCGTGGCTGGTCTCCGAGCGCCGCTCGGCGGCCAAAGGCGGAATTGCAGACCAGGCAGCCCGAGCTTGGAAGTGTGTTCAGGAAACTAGGATGGGCTCAACTTGATTAAACCCCTGCCTGCGGGAGGACGACCCTCCTGATGGAAATAGGAAGGGCTGTGGGATGCTAGGGCCATCAAATGTCAGAGCTTCAGCTCATTTTGTCCAACCTTTGCCCATTTTTCAAATAAGAAACGAAGCCTGAGCTGAAGGCATGCCTTGTCCAAGTCCACTTACTTTGGGCTTTGGTTTGCACAGCCTCCCTACCCCAAAGCCCTGCTCAATTCCCACACACCCCAGGAAGCTTTCCCTGAATAATAACAATTTTATGCCCTAAGTATACTTTACACACTTGCCTCATTTGTTACTGACTAAATGCATATACCACCACCCAACTATGACGAGGACCTCGTGAGGGGGTGTAACATAACAAGGGACCTGATCTATTGGAAGGGACAAGGGAGAAAGGCTTCCCTGAGGGAACCACATTTGTGCAGTAGCTACAGAGAGTGAGAGGAGGGAACTTAGAGAGAGCATGGGGAGAGTGCTGGGGAAGAAGGCAGAGGAAACAGGATATGCAAAGTCCCTGTGGCATGTCAGTGAGTCAGGGCTGAGGGATTGCAGAAAGGAAGACTGCAGTAGCCACACTCACCCATGTAGATAAGGTTAGGTGCAAGAAGGATGGAGTGTGTACACTGTCAGACTCCTGAGAAAGCAACCAGGTCTTGGAGGGACTTGTGAACTGTCAGAAGGGAAGTTTTGAAATATGGAGATGGGGGTCTTCCCATATTACCCAGGCTGGTCTCAAAGTCCTGGCCTCAAGCAAACCTCCCACCTCAGCCTCCCGAAGTGCAGGGATTATAGGTGTGAGCCACTAGGCCCAGCTAGTAGGGAATTTTGATGAGACCAGAAGGAAGTTATTGAAGGGCTTTAGTCAGGAGAGCAACCCAGCTGGTTTGCATTTTGGAAATAGTCTACTAGACAGTGGTTCTCAACCTGTGGGTCACGGCCCACAGGAACTGTATGAAAGGGTCACAGCATTAGGAAGGTTAAGAACCACTGTTCTAGACGCTCAGTGGAGAAAGGGGCAAGAGTAGAGCAGGGGCAGTTATGAAATTAATAGCTCCCCGGGGGTGGGGGCAATATAGAGAAGGGGATGGGCTGGAGGTTGGAAGGAGAAACATCATCAGGGTTCCTAGTTAGGAAAAGGAGGTGTCCAGCCTGACTTGCATGGTGGGGCCATTCATTCCCTGAGGGTAGGGCATGGTTCGTGAGGTTCATTTTTGGCCCTCTTGAGGCGCCTTTGAGTATGTGCACCCAGGGATGGAAATGACAAGGCTTAGAGCACAGAAGAGAAGCTGCGGAGACAATGTGGGTCCAGGGAGATGGTGCAGCAAGCAGGGAAGAGGACTCAGGTCTGGGCTTGAGTGGGCCTAAGGAAGATATAGACATGGACCAGCCAGTATATAAAGGGGAAACCCAGCGAGAGTGGCCACCCAGCAGCAAGGAGGGAAAGGGGTGCAAGAAGAATGGAGTGTGTACACTGTCAGACTCCTGAGAAAGCAACCAGAATGGGATAGAAAACAGTCCCCGTCCCCATGGTGGGTTTGGGGGCATTATCCCAGTGAAGTCAGATGGTGGGTGGGGAGTCAAGTGGAGTAGGAGCGAGGGGAAAGGAAGAGAAAAAGAAGAGTGGACAGGTATCTGGTGTGATAGAAAAGATAGAAAGACACTTTCAAGATGGCTCAGTGCCCATACCTCAGTGGTTATGGTGCCAGCCACATACACCGGGGCTGGTGGGTTCGAGCCCAGCCTTGGCCTGCTAAACAACTGCAGTAAAAAAAAAAAAAAAAAAAAATTAGCTAGGTGTTGTAGCAGATGCCTATAGTCCCAGTTACTGGGAAGGCTGAGGCAAGAGAATCGCTTAAGCCCAAGAGTTGGAGATTGCTGTGAGCTGTGATGCTACAGCACTCTACTGAGGGTGACAGAGTAAGATTCTGTCTCAAAAAAAAAAAGCAAACAACAAAAAACAAAACTTTCCAGATGGATGAAGCTAACTAAGACACATATGGATGGGGAGAATTTGGTCGCAACTAAGTGATTGAAGCTGTGGAGGAGAGGAGATGGCTGATACTGTGTGGTTAAGAGGGTGTGGGGCTGTAGGTGTCAGAGAGTGGCCGGCTGAGGGAGGGGTAGTTTGCTAAGTGCTCCAGGTGGAAGAGATGATATTTTTTTTTTTATTGAGACAGAGCCTCAAGCTGTCACCTTGGACAGAGTGCTGTGGCATCACAGCTCACAGCAACCTCCAATTCCTGGGCTCAAGCGAATCTCCTGCTTCCGCCTCCCAAGTAGCTGGGACTACAGGTGCCCACCACAATGTCCAGCCATTTTTTTGGTTGCAGCCGTCATTGTTGTTTGGCGGGCCCGGGCTGGATTCAAACCCGCCAGCTCAGGTGTACGTGGCTGGAGCCTTAGCCCGTTGAGTCACAGGTGTGGAGCCGGAAGAGATGATATTAAACTCAGAGAACTGGAAGCTGCCTTGAGTAGAGAGGAATCTGGGGTGATGACAAGCTCAAGGTATGACCATGGGTAAAGAGTGGCTAAGAAGTTGAGGGGTAGAGAGGTCATCTCCTAGGATAATGGAGTCACCTGAAATTGAGCTCTTACCTCTTATTGAGATGACCATGTCCCAAGACCAAAGCACCCCAAGAATGAGGTAGAATGACAGCCTAGGCATGGTGGAAGCAGGACACCCCGGTGGCACCAGCCTCCAGGGTCTTATGAGCAGGAAGATGGTTCAGAAGGCCCTACGGGAACCAAGGCTACTAACCTCTTCTTTATGAGATATGAAATAGCTCCCCCACAAATCCTAAGGGTCTAGCCAGTTTAGAAGAAGGCCTAGGTGGGGGAAACACAAAGGATGAATCAAGGACCAAGAAAGATGGAAGCTTCCCAGGCTTGGGGGTGGCAGATGGGGGTTGGACTGCCTGCCACAACCAGGAGTGGGGGCTGTAGTGGGTTCATTACTCAGGTTCATTCTTGGAAGAGGGTGGTCCTTGGGCTGAATGAACACTGGCCCAGGAGCATCCACATAGCGCCCGCGTAAGGAGGGGACTCTTGATCCTGTCTGACAAGGAAACAGGAAGAGACATATGGAGCTTAAGTAATTTACTCAAGGTCAGAGATCATAACCACTTATTATTAAGTGATTACTATTATTAAGTTCGAACCTTGGAGCAGAGTTTTGAACACTGTCAGTCTGTCCCCTAAGCCGGTGTTCTTGTTTATTCTGTCGGCTACTGTGGGACTACCTTCCCCAACCCCCACCTCAAGCAGGAGAATAGCATTGTGCCCACCAAACTGAATTTGGCATTTCTGGTCTATGAAAAGTCGTTTGCCCACAGCACTCCAGAAGGAAGCTGGGGGTGGCTGAGACTGCTTGCAGAGCCAAACCTTAGCCCTGAGGACACCTCAGTGTCCAGTGGTCCAGTGATCAGAGGCCAGAAAAGGAGTGAGAGTGACTATGTGAAAGCAGCCCCCCTTGGATGTACCAAACCTGCCCCTACCATTGGTGTCCCAGACCCCACATAGGGATCAGATTCCTTGGCTAAGGTTGAGTTTCTTGCCAGCCCTGGTGAGAGGGTCAAGCTGGATGTAAGATGACTCAGTAAGACACAGGAGCTCCTGCACCTTCCCCATGCCACAGGACTCTGGCTTACCTGCCCTGCTCTGAGCTCCTAGAAGTTGGGGGTTTAGCAATTCCTGGATCCCTCCCAGGTGAGCCCAGCACTCACAGTAGTCGCTCAGTATTTGCGAAATTAAATATGGAGCTCTTGCCCTGGAGCCAGACTGTCTGACTCTTGAGTTCCAGGCTCTCTCTGTGCTACCTTTGTGATTTCCAGCATGCCACTTAACCTCTCTCAGCCCAGATGTCCTTGCCTGCAAAATGAGAGCAGGGCCGATGGCTAGAATGAGAAACCTGTGCCATCACACCTTGGAGGACTTTGAGCTTGGTTTTAGGCTCTGTTGTCCCCGTTTTGAAAATCTTAACCCAATTTTGAACAAGGAGGCCCCCATTTTCATTTTGTACTGGGCCTCACGAATTATGCAGGTAATCCCGAGTGAGAGTGACATTATGTACCTCAGAGAGACGTTTCAGAGATTAAACCAACTGATCTGCCTAAAGTGCTTAGCACATAAAGTGTTCAATAAATGGGACCAAACGCCTATTGTCCCTTGTTGTTAGATCACCCCCAGTGCCTATGTGTGATAAATGAAATGATCAGTGAGAACCTAGGTGCATCTGGAAGCGAAGGTGTCACGCTGGTGGGGGAGGAGGGGGAGGAGAGTTGAAAGGAGCTACAGAGGGTGTGGGAGCAGTTTGGGGACCCAGATGGAGGAGTAATTTCCTCTGCCGCGGTAATCCTTGTGGTCCAGACCCGGCAGCCACGCCTCGCAATAAGTCCACTTGGTGAGAGCGGAAGGCGAGGCTTCCAGTCTCTATTATGGATGCGTTCAGTCTCCAGCTCCCTGGTCATCGCCAGTCTAGCTTCAGGAGCTGCCTCAGGGCGGGGTCGCCGAAGTTTGTATCAGTGTTCAACAGAGGCTGCGGCGGAGGCGGTGCGCGCATGCGCCAGCAGGCCTGGGGCGGGGCGGCGCTCAGAGGAACGGGTTGGTGCCGGGCTGAGAGGGCGGGCGCAGCGGCCCCGCGGAACCGGACGTGGGCAGCAGTGGCTGCGGCAGGCCGGCGGGCGGTGGCGCGAAGGTCCCGGCCTGGGGGAAGGCGCTGACCGAGGCGGGGAGGGTCACACCGGCCGGCACGCTGCTAAGCGGGAGAGGCAGGGAGGCACTGTAGGTCATGGAGCCCAGGGGAGCCCCTATGGGCCCGCCCGCCGCCAGGCCCAGTGCCGGCGACCCGGTTCGCATCTGGTTCAATGTAGGCCTGCCCTGCTCGCCCGGGCCGAACGGGTTGGTGGGGGATGGAGCGCTGAGACCTGCAGAACGAGAGTGGGTAGGGGCTTGGAGCAGGCTGGGGGACACAACCCTAAACAGGGAGGGTCTTTGAGATGGGGAACAAGAGTAAGATTCTAGAGCCGAGAGAGCAGGCCCCTGACTCCCTGTGTTGTGGAACGAGGTAGTGACCTACCTGTCAGGAAGGGGTTCCGAGTCTTTGCAGCCTGGGGCGCCTTCACCAACGAGTCAAGGTTGACCAAGGAAGAGGCAGAGGGGCCTAGGAAGGACTCAGGAGTCCCGCACGCCCGGATCTCCTTGCTGGGCTGCGTTAGTGCTTCTCCTAGGACTTCCATGTCAAAGGCATCTGGCTCCTTCATGCCATTTTGCTTAGAACTGGGGCTGGGCTCTCCAAACAGGTCCAGTTCTGCAATAGAAGTGCTAGAGCTCATTGGTGGGGAGAGGGATTGGGACCCCACGTGGCAGGAAGAGTGCAGAGTACCCTCTGGGTGGGCCCCTGCTTCCAGAGTCTCATCATCCCTGGTCTCCTGCTCACCCACAGGGCTGCTGGACTTCCCAGAAGGGGGGGCCTGGGCACACTGCAGCCCCTCCTTGGTCTCTGTGGATTCTGGAGGTTTGGCAAACGGGTCAAAGGTCAAGGTACCACCTAGAACTAGAGGAGGAGAAAGGGAGAGGAGATGTGTTGGTAGAAAGAGTAGGCACCAACTCTTTGTGGGAAATGACTTTCTTGACACAGGCAGGATCTGCTCCCCCTTGGCACCAAAAGAGGACCCTCAAATCCTCCAGACCTTCACTGACACCCTCAGGCCCTCTACTTACCAGGTGTGTCAGAGGTGTCCATGGAGACCCCCCAAGGGTCAGCCCCAGCACTTGGAAGTTTGTGGTGGGGAGAGTTCGGTGCCCACGGGTCTGTGGTTGGTGGTCCAGCAGGCAGCACTGGGGTCCTGTTCCAGGGCTCAGAGGAGGAGAGCATAGGAGTCAAGTCCCAGGGCTGGCTTCGGGACAGGACATTTCCCGAGGGGACTGGAGACCAGGGGTCTGCAGAAGGCCCCCAGGACGAACCACCAGCCTCTGTGTTTGGCCTAAGACCTGAAATGGAAACAGTATGGACATGATCCCAGGCCCACCCCATCCCTCGTCCATGGCCCTTCCCAGTTACCCTGCCCTAGCTGGGAGGTGTAGAATCCATGGGCTGCTGACTCAGGAACACCCAGCAAGCTGAGCCCATATTCAGTAAGTTAGCCAGCAGCCTGGATCCCCAGGCAAGGGTGACTTAGACCATCTTCTCAGTCCAAGTTGGGCTAAGCGAGTGGGGGCAACAAGAATACATAATGCTGCATTTCCTGCGAACTGGGCATTTCAGACATGCGCCCTTGGCCCTCACTACAAAAGCCATGTCCCATACACGGCAGAGGCTCAGGGAAGTGAGTGACTTGCCAAGTGACCTTAGTTATTGGAGGGAGGTGCTTTGCTAGCAAGTGGCTGGGAAGGAAAAGGCTCCCTGGGGCCAGCCTGGGAGCCTCTTGCAGCCCTCCATGCCCACCTGGGATGTCCCATGGGTCAGCAGAGCAGTGTGTGGAGGGCGGGGCCTGGGCAGGTACGAAGATGTCAGCCAAGTCCAGGATGGAGGACTGTGGAGGGGAGAGGCAATCTCGGCTCAGAAGTGGGTGGGGCCCACAGGGAGGGCGGGCCCTGACCTGTCAGCCTGACAACAGCTCATTCTCTCCTTTATTCATACCCCAAATATCTACTAATGACCCCTCACCTCTGTACGTGGCTTTACAGTTTACAAAATGTTTTCTTATCCAGGAAGTACCTGATTTTCATAACCACCTTGTGAGGTAGGTAGGGCAGTGATATACCCATTTTACAGAACAACCAGGTGAGGCCCAGGGAGGGGAAAGGGTTTGCCTAAGGTCACACAGCCAAGGGGGAGGCAGAGCTGGGATAGAATCCATGCCAGAGAGGGCAAAAAGGACAAAGTCAGAGTTTTCAAAATGAGCTTATCTCCCTAGGTCAATGTCCAAGAAAAATTGACCACAGTGAACATGGGCAGGAAGGAAACAGATACCCCAAGGGGAGCATGGACAGCTTGGGAGGGTGGCCTTGCTCGCAGCAGTTACCCACTCCCCCCTCCTGGAATGGAGGCATGAGTCCAAGGTGTCTTCAGTCTGAGCCCACCCTGGCCTTGACCAACAGTATCATAAGAACCTAGAATATCAAGCTGAAATTCTCTAATAAGCCCACTGTGCAGAAGGCAAAACAGGCCAAGACAGTGATGTGCCTCAAACCATAAAGTAGGTAGCTGAAAATTCAGGTGTCTCACATCAAGATTCTTTTACATCCTACTTTGCTGTCAGCTCAGTCACCAGCCCATGCAGTATGGGACCCCCTAGTCCCTATTTTCATTTAAAACACTTAAGTAGTGCTTACCACATACCAAGCATCATTCTACACTCTACAAATACTAACCCATTTCACCTCCCAGACCCTGTCCAGCCACACAGCAGCTCTACCTGGCTGGTTTTCAGCTTCTCCTTCTTTTTCTCTTCTCTCTCGGGCTCTCTGTCCTGCCGTAGGTGACCAGTGGCCCCTGCACCATTGGCTATGCGGGAGTCATCTCCCTGCCAGGACCTCACTTCCTGCAGAAGGCACAGAGGAGTGAGGAGCATGAGCAGAGGCTAGAGAGAAGGAGAGAGTGCAGGGTGGGAGGCGACTGAGAGGTTAGGAGCACCAGGACCACAGGGTGCAGCAGGGGGCCTATTAGTGACTGCATAGCACCTCCACCAGCACCAGCACCTGCTCTGATGGGCCTGGCCACCACCCACTACCTTCTCGTGCTCCTGCTGGCTCAGGCGCAGAGCCAGCTGCAGCTGCAGGTCCTCGTCCCTGTGGGAGGCTGGGGGAATTGGCTGTGAGGGAGGAAGAGAGGGTGAACTTGACCGAGCGCTACCACACTGGGGCCAGAAGGGCAGCATAGTCTGCCAGGTAACAGGGATGGAAAGACGGAAGTGCCCACCCTGCATAGGGGTAGGCAGCATGCCCCCCAGACAACAATATGGGTGTGGCCTTCTCCCTGCTTTGATCTGAGATGCAGTTTTAAAGGTCGGGAGGATTGATCTTTCTCCTCTGGACCCCTGAGAGCTCCCTAATCCCTGCCACATGAGGCCAACCTACTTCCTGGTCTTCCCAGATCCACAGAAGTAATGGCAAAAAAAGATGATATCAGAGGACCATATCTGTCCCCTCCAAAAGGACAGCTGATGGGGGGCAGTATATCCTAGAGTCCTTGAGGGCTGTGTCTGTCAGCACACTCACCCATCTATACCATGTGGCAGTAGAAGGCCCCTGAGGCACATGAGGTACCCCCACTGCACACTCACTGCCCTTTCCCAGCCTGGCTGAAAAGGACAGGAGGCGGCAGGAGTGAGGTGGGGAATAGACCCTGTCTGGGACCTGCTCAAGGACATAAACAGACCCTGGGCTGTCCTTGGGTGTGTGAGTGGGGGTTTGGGGCCCAGGCGTCAGAGCTAGTCGAGGCTGAGGGCACCCAGGCACCTCTCCCTCTTCCCAGGTCCCCTTCCTACCACACCTGCAGCCCCCTCACCTTCTCAGCCTCCTCTCGGCTCATGGCCAGGGCCAGCTGCAGCTGCAGCTCCTCTTCTCCTGACGTCTGAGGCCGGGCCTGCTCCAGGTCAGAGGTGTAGCGGGGGGATGAGGAGGAGGCTGCAACGACCATCGTGGCTCTGTGACCACACCAGTACCCACAGGCTCTCGTCCCCCTCCACCTGCCAGGAGGCAGAGGGGAACTGAGGGGGAAGATAACAACTGGCATTCAAGAGCTCTCCTGGGCCAGGCAGTGTGGGTACTGTAAGCTCACTAGCCCACCCAGTGGTGACAATTCAGATGGCCCCTGACCAGGGTCCTGAAGTATGACTTGAACCCAGGTCGCCCTGACTCCAGCTCTTGAACTCTTCCAGATGGACCCCATCCTGCTTGGGACCAAGAGCATTAGGAGGGCAGGAGGTTCCAATCAGTCAAGGGAACAGACTCAAAGCCCTTGGCAAACTGTCAAGAGCTGTAAGAAAAAGGGGCCATTGTGAGTATTCCTCAAATCAGGGAAGCCGCCCACCACTGGGGCAAGAGAGTCAGGCACTGCCCAGCGGCCAAGCCAACCCTATTCTCAAGGGAAGTGCCCTGAAGTGGAAGGAAGAGGGAGAATGTCAAGTGTCCGGGCACAGGGCTGAGCGCATTCCTGGACCTGGTCTCATTCAATTGTCAAATCAAACAATGAAGGTAGGTAAGCTTATCCCCATTTTACAGATAAGAAGACTGAGATTCAGCGAACTAATTGCCCAGGTCACACAGCTTCGAAAAGGTCAGTATGAAGAATGCTGTCTGACCCCAGAGCCTATGCTTCTGCCACTATGCCATCCTATCAGACAGCTAACAATAACAAATTTGTAACAGCATTATCCTTTGAGTTAACTTATTGGGCACCTACTGCATGCCAGGTGTTGTGCCTTGTATGTTACATTCCTTATCTTGGAATCTTCCTGACATCCCTCTGAGGTCAGTATTCTTAACCATGGCTCGGGGGCTGCACAGGCCCCTCCCTGTCCCAGTCACATGCAGGGCTCACTCACAGTTATAGGAGGACGGGGAACCTCGGGGGCGGCCGTAGTCCTCACCGTGTCGGCGGCTGAAGCCCAGCTGCCCGCTGCCGATGCTCATGCCCTCTAGCGCCATGCGTTCCTTGGTCTTGAGGGCATGGGTTCGCTCCTGCCGCAGGCGCTCCTCGTCCTTGAGGAGGGTCATCACCTGCTTGACCTTCTCTCGCACATTGACACCCTGGTCCTTGCCATCACGGTCAATGTACTGGAAGTCCTTGAGCGTCTGGATGGTGTACAGGTTCTCTCGGCACTGGTGGGCCACCCGTTCGGAGCCTGTCTTGAGCAGGTAGTCCAGCAGCGTCAGCGCCTTGTACACGTGCCGCCAGTTCTTGCCACTGTCGTTGAGCCTCCGCCATAGCATGCCCATGACCTCGGCAAAGGCCACCGTGTTGAAGGTCAGGTCAGCAATTTCTGACATGAGAGAGCTGGGCGGGCCCCAGGGGTCATTGCTGGTGGCCTCGCGCACCTTGACCTCTGCCTCGGAGTAGTTGTGCACGATGTTCTTCACCTGGCGCCGGAGTGCGGAGGTCGTCATGGCTGGGGCCTTGGAGGTGGGCAGGCCCCGACCCCGCCGGAGGTGGAGGGCTGAGGGCCACCGTCTCGAGGTCACGGTCTCGAAGGATGGGCCGCCGTGCTCTCAGCAGGGCGGCTGCATCCTTGGGTTCCACATGGGGCTGAAGAGGAAAGGTCTGAAACTCAGGGACAGTGGCCATCAACTCGTTGGTCACTCAATCACTGACCAGCTAAATAAGTTCTGGTTAGAGTGTCCTTGCTGCCAAGAACAGCCTTCAGTGGGAACTCCTTTTTTTTTTAATTTAACTGATCCAGCAGGCAAGTCTAATTTTGTACACTCATCTGTCTTCGCAATCATACCACAAGGATGCTGTTACCCCCCACTCACAGATAGGGAAAAGGAGGCTCAGAGAAGTATTAATGGACTTGTCTAAGATCACAGAGCTGGTGGGGGGCAGGATGTCCCCACTGGAGAGTGTACAGCCCAGGGAGATTCTGACAGGGTCAAAGAATGCCCACTGGCCTGGCTTTTGCTCAGCTGCCTCCTCCATTTCTGCCAGGATCTAGCTTAAGACCTATCCTTTTCAGCATCTCAGTTCTCTTTCCTCTTCTCTCTTATTTTTAACTTTTGTAGTTTGATTCACTCAACACCTATTTCATGGAGGCCTTTTTGGAACCAGGCACTATGCCAGGCACAGAACACACATCTTGGTTCACCCATGTTGAGCTAAGAGGGTGCAGAAAGTCACAGTCTGGTGTAGAACGGAGGAGGAGTACAAGGGAGCTCAGGGGAGATCAGGGGAGACTTCCTAGAGGAGGTGGTGGCTGAGCTGAGATCTGAGACCTGAAAGGAAGAGTGAGGAGTCAACCAGCAAGGTGAGGAAGGACAGCTAAGAGGGAATGTGGTGAGCTGGGCTGGAGGCCAGAGTGGAAGGAGCATTTGGAGAAGCTGCCTCACAGAGATCTGGCCATTACCACCCTTGCCACCCCCAAGTACACGTGAGAGCACTCAGGCCAAAGAGGGGATGTGACCTGCCCACAACATATGGAGTGTAGGTGGCAGAGCTGGGACGGACACCTAAGTCTCCAGAAGACTAATTCAGTACTTAGTGCCGTGTCACCTGGGTGAGTAATTAATAATTCATCTGATTGTTTTTCTGTCTTAGCCCACCTTCTCAGTGTGGAAGCTGAGAGTGGAAGTTCCTTAAGGGCAGGGGCAGCCTGGGCCCTCCAAACCCCCAAGGCCCTGTGCAGTTGGCAGCCTCCTGATATCCCAGCAGAGGGAGGGTCAGGACCAGCCCACTTCCCTCCCCATAGCCTTTGGTCCTCAGGCTTCCTGCTGAAAGCTGACGTAGGCCCATAACAGAGGAAAGTCCTCCCAAGGCCTTACTGGCAACCATAAGTGGAATTCCTTGGCTGCTGCCATTGCCCAGTTGCACGTGGACATATACACACACACACACACACACACTCTCTCTCTCTCTCTCATATATACACACACTGGCCTGCAGAGCCTGCAATTCACCTATGAACCTGCCCCCACCTCAAATGCCCATAGAGATGGCACTTCTCAGCTCCACCCTCCATCCCATCCTAGCTGGTCCCAAGCTGCCAGAGGGCAGGAGTTAGGAGGCTGCCCTGCTCCCCACCTGCCGGCTCCTGGGACAGCCCGATTCCACGTTCCTTCCACCCCAGCCCTGTCAATGCTGGGTTCAGTTCAAAGCAGCCCCACAGATCTTGGCAGGTTTCACCAGGGCCCAGGTGCCTAGGAGAGCCAGGGCTCAAAGGATGGGGTCCTGCGGGAGCCAGTGAGGAGAGCGCTTGCCAGGAGATCTGCCTACCTTCTATCTGCTGTCTGTCTTTTCCTTGTGGGCCTTCTGTGAGGATGCCACCGCCACAACTTGTTTAACCCCAGCCCTCCCCCTTGCTAGTGACTCAGACCTGCCTTCACCTCCCCAAGGGGTGGAGGTGGTGGAGTCAAGATGGGAAATAATGTGCTCCAATGCCCGCCCAGTGCACACTCCTCCCTGCTGGCTGCTGGAACTAGCCGAACCAGTTGGGCACAATGACTCCACCAGAGCCCTACCTGGACCTGGCTGCCCTGGCCCTCCTGCTTGGCTCCAGAGGGAACACCAGACTTAATGGAGAGGGTCCTCAGGGTGGGCCTAGTGGCCCTGCCTGGACTTTTAGGAGGCATCTCTGCTGGTCTGCACACCTCTGCAGGAGCTGGGAGGTGGGGAGATGAGGAGGTGCCTTGACCTCCCTCCCCTGGAATTCAAGGAGACAAGGCTGGAGGAAGAGGGGACTGGGTGAGGCCGCTGGAGCATGGAGGTGGGGGAGGAGAGGAAGGAACGCAGGAGGGAGCGGCTGGGAGTGCTGCCAGCAGGGTTACAAGCAAAGGGTTTTATCGAACACAATATGCCCAGAAATAAAAGGGAGTGAAACAGAAACCCAGCCGCTGATAAAGCGGTGGTGGCAGCGGTGGCAGCCTCCTCGGGCAGCTGGTATGGAATTACTGCAGTGACCTTGAGCCAGACCCTGTCAGGTGGCGGGAAGGGCGCTGAGAAGGCAGGACCTGAGAGGCCAGTTCAGAGGTGGGGGAAGGGAAAATGAGGCGGGAGGGCACAGGCAGCAGTTCTCTTCTACGTGGAGGGTCCCAAGTTAGACTGTGGGAGGGAGTTCGGCTGCTCCTCTCAGGCTCCCTGGGACTGGCCAACCTGGAGAGATTCCCAAAAGTCGGGACCAAAAACAGCAAATGGCTCATCCCTAGAGTGGGGTTCCGAGAGACGGAAGAACCCATATCTATCCAATCACAAGTACATGAGTTTGTCCAAAGTCTATATGCCCCCACACCCTCCTGGTCCTCAGCTAAAGCAGGCTGCAGCTCTCCATCAGCTCCAGCTTGGGCAGTGCCATTTCTAATCCCTCCTTCTTGATGCTGGAGGGACGGAGTCGTGAGCTCCAGCTCTAAACTTCTGTCAACTTCATCAGCCCTGAGGCGGCTGAGTCTTGGGGGCATGGAAGTGGGGTCAAGGTTGCCCCTGGCTAGAGAGGTGCATGGGGTTGAGGAAGAGAGAACAGGAGAGATGAGCAGAAGTCTGTGGGGAATGCCCCCAAAGATGCCAAGTCCCAGGAATGGGTGGGGAGCTGGGCCTCAAGTTGCCTTCTGGGGGCTGCAGGGTGGGAGGGACAGCAGGCAAGAGCCTGCAGGTCCTTTGCAACCCAGCTCTCCTCTCCCCTGCCTACACCTAAGAAAAAGAATAAGTCCCAAATCCACTCTTTACCCCTGCCTTCCATGCAGGGCACTGCCAAGGGGGGGTGCCCAGGAGGGAGCTTACCTCCAGTGCAGGCGCCCTTGGCCCCAGCCCCAGCCCCAGTAGCCTCTGTCGTGACCCTCCGACCTGACCTGTGCAGCAGGGGAACGGCACAGCCTCGGAACGTCTCCAGAGCCATCCACCATGGACCCTTGTCCCAGAGACCCACCCGCTCCCAGGAGGCGCAGACCCCTCAGAAGGGCAGCGGCAGGATCCCTGAATGGGTAGCAGCTCTCCCTCTTGCCGTTTGCCTCCGCAGCACGGCCGCCAGCCGCAGCCAGCACTCCAGAGGGAAGTTGCTCAGCTGGCCTGGCAGGTCTGCCTCAGCTGTAACAGGACACAGGGAGAAGCGCAGGGCAGGTTAACCCTTTCCTGCTGGCCAGGCAGATGGTGCATTCAGAGGTGGGAGGCCTGCAGCCAGTGCTGGTTTGCGCCCCCTGCAGTGAGTTAACCCTTCCCCTGCCTCACTGACAGGAGGGGGGGCTCCAGCACTCCCACCACACCCCCACCCTCCTTCTCCTGGGCCAGGAGGACATTAAAGAAGAGAGCAGGACCATTCCCTGAGACTGACCCTTTGATGGAGCTGCTGCCTTCTGTGGGCTGCTAGCCAACTCAGCGCCCCAGGCCGAGGGACCCTGTCTGTCTCCAGAGTGTCCTGCACTCTCCAAACCTCAGGGTTTTTACCAGAAACGCCAAATGCTAACCCAAGGGGCTTTGACTCTGTGGCCACTCCCCTGAGACTCTCACCCACACCTTTTCATCCCACTTAAAGACAATAAGCCCACTCACCATTAGGAAAGTTCTTCAAACTCTGGAAGCCCAGCTTATGATTGACAGAAGACAGTCATAGTACTGAGTGACCTGACAGCACCTCCTTTTCCAAGAGCCATCTCTTTCTGGCTTCATATTCCCCTGAGCAAGGGAGGTAGCAGGAAGCAGAGCAGCTTTTTTAAGGACAGATGATTTGACATTAGAAGAGGGAAAGGACAGATTGAACCCGAAACAATAAGGGAGTGTGGCTGCTAGAGTTTAAGAAGTATGGTAAGTGTGGTCTTCAGGGACTGGGCTGGGGCCCGGGACTTCAAGTTGAAGTGGGAACCCTGAAAGAGCCAGAGGTGGGGTCTCGCTCTCCTCCTACCACTTTATCATACTTCAGAAAGATCTAGCTCCAGGAAGCATGACCCTAAGAGTGTGGGCCAAGGAAGCCAAAAGCAGGGACCACAAGGGGTGACATGCTGTGCCTGTCACCCAACTCATTCCTCATGGTGCCACCAACTCACTCTTCTATTTGTTGTCCCATAGGTTATCTTCCCAGCCATACCGGCCTCTCCTCCTGCTGGAGATCTCCAGGAGCCAAGAGGGGGCAGGCTGAGGAAAGGCGGGACAGGGGAGGGCCTGGACCATGAGCTGGCCTCACCAAGATACAACATACAACATCCAAGACAAAGAAGCACAATGGAAGTGGTAGAAATCTCAAGGTTCTTTATTGATTTATTTTTTATCTGGTTTCCCAGAAGGTTGCTTGGGCCCCAGAGTCAGCTGCAAAGATGCAAAATCTCCTCAATATCCTTTAGGGGCTGAGCTCATCGGCCAGGACTGTCAGCTCCGTCACGAGGGCATCCAGCAGCCCAAAGACCTGGAGTAATGGGATGGATAGACAACACAGGCAAAGGTTTACTCAGGGAAAGCATCTGTACATCAAGGGCACTATGAGAGCATAGCAGGAAAGGGGGAAAACCAAAGTCCTTAGAGTTTTTGTAGGACTTTGGTTTTTGCAAACAGTTTTATGTTTAAACCAGTCTGGAAGGTGATCCAACCCTGGCACTCATGACAATAGAGCCTGGTGAGATTAAAGGGGCTATTCCAGGGAGCCTGGGGAACCCAGAGAGCAGTGCCCATGTAGCCCATGGTATGGGTCTGGGTTCAGTTCTGCTCCCAACTTTCCTTCCTCCAAGACTGAGTCTTCCAAGGGCCTGGACCACAGATGCCTAGACAAATCAATTCTTAATCTCAAGGAGCCACAGAAGAGTCTACCCCCCTGGGTCCTCAGAGCACTTTAATTATTTTCTAGACCCCAATGACCACCAGAAATCTCAGGGATTTCACTATCAGCAAATGGAACTTCTGAACAAATGGGATCTGGAGTATGACCACAAAGCACAATGCAGTCCCAGCTCCCCAGCTGCCCACATCAGAGGAAGACAAGCAATGCCATTAGACACTAACATCCCATGGCTTTGGAGACCTCCCCTTCAAACAACAACAGTGACAAAAAACAAAAAGTCTAGGGGGATCTAGATTCCCCTGCTGCTTAAAAACTGCTCAGGATGCAGTCTCTCCAGGGTTTCAAAGCCCTTACAATTGATGGAAACGCACCCTACAGGGTGCTCTCCAGAGGAATGGGGAACATGGCTGCCAGGATGCACCTAACACAGGGAGGAAGTGGAAGCTGCTGGAAGAGAAGGGCTTCCTTCCTCTCTCTTCCCCTGGGGTCTATTCTCCAAATGGCAGCTAGAGCCATCTTCTAAAACACCTAAGTCAGACCATATCACTTTTTAATTCAAAATCCTGTGTGACTTCTCATTACACTTAGAAAAAAATCCTGAGTCCTCACAATGGCCTGGCGAAGGACTCCCTCCTATGATCTGTGTCCCCACTGCTAGTGTGCTCCTTATTCCCGGGGCTGTCTTGCACTCTAGAACACCCTTCCTGAGGCAGCTTTGATTCTGTCATGAATGGAGTGGGCCCTTCTTGTCCATGGAGGAAACAGAAGGAATGGGGTAGGTGGGAGCCTCCCTTCACCTCAATGTGCAGCCTCTGGGTATACTTGCTCATGACCAGGGGGTCAATAGGCTCCTGAGAAGGTATGGTGGTGTCGGAGACAGGATCCTCTGGGAAAAGTCTGTCCCGACTTACAGTTTTCACTACTTTCTTGTCATCCTTTGCTTTGTGCTTCTTGCTGTTCAGACGTTCCTGCAGAGGAGGTGGAGACCCACAGCCTTCAGTCCTCCAGGGGTAGGTCTAGGCTATTCTCAGAAGTGGCTGGAGCAAGTGCCTGAGTACCCACCCACCTCTGCAGCCTCCCATGCCCTCCCCAGCCCCACCCAGGGCCCAGCGTGCCTCTTTTCCAAGCAACTTGGCTTTTTTGTCCTCTTTGTCTCTGATTCCCAGTTGCTTCTTTTCCTGGGCTGCCGCTTTCCGCTCCTCCTTCCCAACTCTCCCAGCAGGCCCCTTCACTTCTGCGATGGGAGAAGATTTTTGATCTAAGGGAGGTGAGTGGAGGATAACGTGTCAGGTACCTGTGGCCCAGCTGTGGGGCTCAACCAGCAGTGATCAAATGTAATGTACCTGACACCACCAGCATGTGACAAGGTTTGAGACAAGATGAGGAAAGAAAGGGGAATTTTTTTTAGAACTACATTTGCTTTTTTAAAGAACTTTCCTGAGCCCCTCCAGACACACGATGCTGTGGAAGAGGACTGGGGGTGGGGTGGGGTAAGGTGGGGCTCTTTCCCATTTCAACTGCTCCCCCACATATGGCTATGGACCAGTCATTTAACTCTCTGGGCCTACTGAACTAAGGTGGTCACTGAGGTAGCTTCTGGGTCCCAAATGCTGGCAGCAGGGCTCCCAGCAGAGGGGAACGGAAGCCCAGGTGTGGCTGCTCCATTCTGACCTCGCTCTTCATGCACATCCATGTAAACAGTCTCCTTCTCGGGCAGGCCCAGCAGAGTCCTTAGCCATAAGGAATGGCTCACCAGGCTGTCGATCACTTCTCGCCACAACTGCAAACTAGAGGGCAAGACATATTGGAGAAAAGCCATCACTCCTCATTTGTCCTTGAACTTGTGCAGACTTGGGTCCCTCCCTTGAAAGGATCCTGGTACCAGGAATTGCCATGGAAATCCACACCTGCCCTGCAAGTGCTTGGATGGGGTTCCGGCTTCCCTTGGGTAGTGACCAATAGAAAAGAGCCCAGGATTAGAGTTAGGAGGCCTCCAGGATTTCAGTCCTAACGTTAGAGCCTGAACTCCAGCTTGAAGCCATGACTAGACTGAGGTATAGCCCCCCTGGAGGGGATGAATTGGACCTGGCACAAGATTTCAGCATGAGGCTTTGGGGCTGTCCTGAGGGCCTCACAAAAGCCCCCAGGTCTATCCAAGCAAGTTTAAACAGGCAATGGGAAAGCTGCCAACAGAGAAGTGAGGCTTTTCACGGAATCTGCCCTTCTTCTCAGTGTCTTCTGGTGTCTCCTTTTTTCATTCCTTTCCTTATTGAAAAGGAACAGGAGAAAGAAGAGGAAGAAACAAAGATGAGGTGTTTGCCCTCCTCTGACTGCTCCCTGGGGAGTAGCAGGCACTGCAGGGTCCCAGGGCATGGAGTTTGCAGCATTTTTGAGCAACCTGAGCTCCAGACCCCTGAAGTCCCGGGACTGCCAGCCCAGTAGCCCTGGCCAGATGTCACAAGGCAAGGAAGGGGGGCAGCTCCTCTGGCAGGGCCCTTACCACATCTGGTGCAGGAGGTCAGACTGCAATGGCCTCTGCTCCTGGCACAGCTCCAGGGCTGCTTTGTTGAGTGTGATTAGTGCGTCCTCCTTCTGGGTGTCCTCAGGGAGCACTATCACCGCCTGGCAGGGTCACAGGCACCATGGGCAACAACCCTGCCCAGAAACACCAAGGGCACTGCATGGTGCCGTGGGGCAGGTGGCAGAGGACCAGGAACCGGGAGGGGACACAGCCATGGAGCACTGCTTGGGGTGCCTTCTATGGGAGCCTGGTGTCTCCCTCAGAAACCATACCCAAGGACCCTTCTCCAAGGTTTGCCAGAGTCAGAAAGGAATCCCCTCCTTCCTGGTAGGGGCATGGGAACCCCACACAAAAAGTGATGACCCAGGAGAGCAATCTTTCTGATTCTCTGTGCCAGGACCAGTCCCCAACAACCCCTTCCGGGGGCTCCAAAGCACCTTCCTGAAGTCCTCCACGCAGAGGTTCCATTCGGTCATGGGAAGGCTACCGGGCTCTCCGGCACTCTTGGCACCCTCCACATCTGGGCTTTCCTCCACCAGAATCTCTTCCATGATACTCTTCCACTGAGGACTCTTGGTCCCTACACCAGTCTTCTCGTTTTCCTGCCGGGCCGATTGAGGTACCAAGCTTGGACTCCTAAAGTGTGGTGACAGTTCAGCACTTTTTTCCAAGTAGAGTGGCTGGGCCACGGCTGTCCGGGACCTGGGGCTGAGGCGCTCTTCCTTGCTGGGTGTGGCCTCCTCGGCCTTGGGGGGCGCAAGCACGTACTGGTGCCACAGTCTGTGTAGGTTCTGCACCACCTGGTGCTGGTAATGCAGCTGCAGCAGAGGCAGAGGAAGACACGTGAGGGGGCCTGGGCTGCAGGCCCCTGGCTGTGGTACCCCCCATTTCCTCCAGAGTGCTGACGGGGGGGGGGGGGCAGGAAGGAAGCCAGTAGGAGGGGCTGTGGCCAGAGGGGTCCCCATGTCCTCTTCGACCCAAGCATCTCCAAGTTAAGGCTTTCTTTGCATTTGGGCTTCTAAGTAAGATCAGGATTGAAGGCAGGTTTGTGAAGCTCAATTCCCACCAAGCTGCTATCTTGGGCAAATTACTTAACCTCTCTTGGGCTCACTTTCCTCACTGTAAGATGGTTAGCGATCCCCATCTCACAGGACTGCTGCGAGGGGAAAGTAAGTTACTTTTGAAGATGCTCAGAGCGGGTCCTGGTGCACGGAGGATTTGCTATTACTGTCACCCAGGGCACCCACAGTGGGCGCAGGGCCGGTGCTGGCCTGTACCTGAGGATTCCTGTGCTGGAACAAGTCCTCTTCGGTGAGATAGGCATCGACAGGCGATGGCACACGCTCTGGGGTTGACACCCCCTTCAGTAGCTCCTGCAGCACACTCTGCACGATGGTGACTGCCTCGTGGGCAGCCAGTTTGCTCTGAAAAAAGAAAGGTGGCACAGGCAGGCAGCTTAGGCTCTCATAATGAAAGCCTTGCTGAGAGGAAGGAGACAGAGTCCATGGGGCTTTGTGCCTTCCTGGGGTCTCAGTTCCTGCCAATCTCTCTCTCTCTCTCACACACACACACACACACACACACACGCACATACACTTTTTCCAAGACTCAAAAACATGTAGGTCTCTCCAAACCTCTTTGTTTCCTAAAAGAAGAAGAAAAAGATCCAGAGGAAGGCCAGACCCAGGAGAGAGCTGCTCCCATATGGGAGCTGGCGGTCACACAATTAGCATGTTCTACAGGTTAGGAAGAAGGGTCAGGATGCACAGTTTGGGCATTCCTGAGACTGGTGGTTAACTTCCATCTGGCGTGGCCACAAGGTCAGTGTCATAGAAACCCAGCAAAGGGGCACTTCCTTCAAGACATTGGTCCTACAGTCAGTGAGTAAAGCAAACGTGACATTTGTCAACCAACATTACCTTTGATCACTGCTGGTGGAGCCACAACGGAAGTAGCTGGCCTGTGTTTGGGAGCTGCAGTGAATAAAATGGTGCAGCTTTCCACAGAATCCCATGAGGCACAGCACGAGATGGCCACAGTGAGACTGACGGTGGCCCCCTTGCCCTCACTCCAGGGCCAAGGCAGACTTGCCCCTGCTGTTTAAATAGTTCTCTCTGGTTTTGAAGTCTTGTCAGTTACGTGCAACTCCACCACCGTGTAGTACCAGAAGCAAGAGAGCGAAATACAGCCCCGGTGCCAAGGGCCACACATCGTTTGTACTTCACACAGGTGGTGTCTTAAGGCTCAGTCTTAATTCTTTCTAACTCAGAAGGGGCCATGGTTGGTAAGGCTGCAAGCTGCCCCTCCCCCAGCCTGGCCACCCATCTTTTACATCACAAAGCCCTGGATAGTATTTGTTGAGCAAGAGTTGTTAGCTATTTGCAAAAAAAAAAAAAAAAAAATTCAATTCACCTCTTAGGCTGGGAGAAGTCAGATCCCTTTAGGCACTGCCAGGAAGAACACCAAGGTAACCTATCTGGTGTCTATAGGGACCAAGTTCGTAGGTCCCTTACCTCCAGTGACTTTCTCTCATCCCTAAAAATGTCCTGGGCCAGGGAAACTGAGTGGAGATTGACCTGGAGGACAGCGCCTCCTAAGAGGATGGGATGAGTTCCAAACTCCCATGACTCCCTGAAGATCCCAGCAGTCAAAGACTTGAAGAAGAAGGTAAAATTTTTAGTTTCTCCAGGCAGAATCACACCTGAGACAGACAGAGACGGAAGTTTTCAACAAGCAGGAGCTAGCTGAGCCCCAGGCCTGCATGTGTAAGCTCCAGACTAGGTGAACTAGCATCCCAGATTGCCCAAGATTGAGAGGTTTCCTGGGATGTGGGACTTTGAGTGCTAAAACTGGGAAAGTCCCAGGCAAACATGGACAGTTGGTCATCCTAGCCCCAGGTCTGTGGATATAGGTTTCTGCTTCCTGGTGGGTCACCGCCCTGTGTTCCTAGGAGTTCCATCATTCTCTCAACAGACATGAATAGTTAGGTCACACACGTCAGAAGAAATGAGAGGGATGAGGCAGGGGAAAGGGGCGCAGACTTTTAGGAGCTGACCAGTAAAACTGAGCTTAGGCATCTCACAGACCTGAGGTCAAAATCAGCCTCAGACAGGAGATGCTGATGAGGGCAGCTTCTCCTAATACCTTCTCGATTGTTAAAGTAAAACCGCTGCATCCTATTTCTCTTCAAGTCTTGGAAAGTGTCTGGCTGGTCCCGCCGTCGCCAGTCATACCAAATGGCCACTGTGCCATTATTAACCACGGTCAGTTCTGAAGATGTTTTCTCTCCTTCTATGGTTTCAAAAGTCAAGCGAACAGCAATTCCGACATGCCTCTGGGGGAGGAGGAGGAATGAGAAATGTCTGTGGGAGGAGGAATGAGAAATGTCTATGGGATGGACCCAGGGGGACCAACTCATCCCAGTTTCCCCAGGACTTTTCTGAGGTTAGCACTGAAAGTCCAGAGTCCCAGGCCTCCAGGGCTTGGCCACTCTCAGAGTAGTAATATACTCCAACAGAGGCTGTCTCTGAGGTTACCGTCAATAGTAAGAAAAGATAAAACATAATTTATACCCAATGAATGTGTCTGCTCCTTAGCATCTGAAGGACATTTTAGAACCTTCTTAGAGTCATATCTGTTCCAGAGGACTTGCTTATTTACATGCTTGGGGGGTAGGCACAAACCGGGTGGCTTGTGACACTCTCTTTTTAGCCTTGTGATTTTTATTCTTTCTCAAGTTAGCGTTGCTGTTACCATTTTCAGACATGCAGAAAACATGACCAGGAAAAACGCAACCCGGAGACTGTGCAGGCTCCTCGTGACTGCCACAGTCACCTTGGGGCTGCACCACAAGGGGACCTTCCAGCAGGCAAGAGAGGGTGGAAGCAGTGTTACCTTATCCTGTGGGTTACTGCCTCTGATCCAGCAAGCTGGCTTCCCACAGAACAGCAGAGAAGGGCCAAGAATAGGCATGGGAGCCACATCGGGGCAACTGGCCAATAAGTCTCTGTAAGATAGAGCAATGACTTATTTTCCTTGAGGCTGTCACAGTCATGCCACATGGAACACATGGAAATGGTGGCCTGGAAGTCTAGAAACACGACCAGCTCTGCCCTGCGGTGCAGTATAATCAACTCCACTCCCACTCAGCTTCTTCCTAATCCATTCCTCTAGGAGGGAGGTTCCTGGAAACACACAGCCTCTTTTGAGCCCTCCTGCCAGAGCCGCTCAGGTGCACAGAAATACACAGGCTCTCCAAGCTAGAGCCATTCCCCGGGCACAGCAGTGGGAGGGGCTGCAGGGGCCCCATCCAATCAGCAAAGGAATGGCTCGGAAATCCCCATTACAAGTTGGTTGTTAGAAAGGAGCAGATGGCAGTGGAAAAGCTAGCACAGGTGCTAGAATGGCTAGAGGAGGGGCTGTCAGCCACTAGAGAGAAGTTGGGGTGAAGGCACACTGATTTCTGGGAGGGAAGCCTGCCCTTTAGCACTGTGGATGCTGGAGGACACTTCAACCTCTCTTCCTAGGGTGCAGGCTCCACTCACAAGCACGTGTCTTCAGAAGAGCTTCTCTGGCTCCTTTCCAACACTGAAAAGTCTTCCACTGTGACAGCCGAGAAGGGCTGCCCTCTGCCTACCACCTCCAGGCCATCAATGTCCTCAAAGAAACCAAGAAAGGAAAGATGAGCTGGCTGAAGACAGGTACTGCCACGAGGGGCTTCAGACTGGGGCCTGGAGGCATCACCAACCTGCTGGTTAAAATCTAGCTCTGCCATGATGCTCTGCAGCTCCTTGCGTCGGTAGATAAGAAATAGACTCCGATCCCAGGTGTAGCGGTACCAGGCATCCCTCTTGGCTGGTAATCCTAGAACGGGTCCAAGGACCCTCAGCACAGCCTGTTGCCATGCCTCCTCCCCCCACCCACTTCTCAAAGGCTGAGAGCACCCATTGCAGAACCATTGCTAAGAAGGATGACAAATACTGCTTCCCTTTCTCCAGAGAGGAGCAACAACAAAAAAGAAGGAAAGGGAAGGGGAGGAAGGGGAGTGGGGGGATGAGAGGGGGGAGGGGACGGAAGAGGAACAGGAAGGGAGGAGCAGGGAAGCAACAAAGAAAGGAAGGGAGGGGACAAGGAAAGGGAAGGGACAAGGAAAGGAAGGGAAAGGAATGGAAGCGACAAGGAAAGGGAGAGGGGAAGCGAGGGAGGGAAGGGAAAAAAGAAAAGAAAAATATAGTTCCCTTGTGGCAGCTGGACTCTAGTTCTCCTGCCCTATCCCTCCTCTACAGTCTTATACAAGACTTCTGCAAAATGGGCTTACAAGCAGCCAAATCTTTATTTGTTTATTTTTTTGAGACAGAGTCTTACATTGTCACCCTTGATAGAGTGCCATGGCTTCATAGCTCACAGCAACCTCAAACTCCTGGGCTCAAGTGATTCTCTTGTCTCAGTTTTTCTGTATTTAGTAGAGACAAAGTCTCGCTCTTGCTCAGGCTGATCTCAAACTTGTGAGCGCAAGCAATCCACCCACCTCGGCCTCCCATAGTGTTAAAATTATAGGCACCAGCCACCGTGCCCAGCCCAAATCTTTAGATTATAGTAAAAATAACAGCAGCTACCTTTTATTGAGTGGTCCAGAACTCCTTAATACAATATGTCTCATTTAACCTTCTCACAATCCTATTAGTATCTTATAGATGAGGAAACTAAGGGCCAGAGGGGTTCAAAATCCCAGCACAGCTGGGACCTGAACCCAGGTGGTTTGGCAGGCTCTAAACCAGTACTGCCTAATAGAAATATACTTTAAACCACAAATACGACCACCTTGAAAAAGGTAAAAAGAAATAGGTGAGGTTCATTTAAGTAGTATAGTTTATTTAACCCAATATATCAAAAGTATCATTTCTACATGTAACCAATATAGAAATTATTAATAAAATATATTTTTTCATACTGATCTTTGAAATTTAGTATGTAGTTGACACCCACAGCACATCGCCATCCAGACCAGCTACATCCCAGGTGCTCAGTAGCTGCAAGTAGCTATAAGGTTCCACACCAGACAGCATAGCTCAGCTGCCCATCATCCAATTTTCTTACCATTTCTCCAACCATTTTACTGAACAAGGGACCTTGACCCCAGGAAGGTTCTGAGACTTGCCTAAGTTCACCCTGGACAAGGATTTGGTTCCCCTGTGTCTCACAGCAGAGCCCTGCTGGTCACCACCACACGGCCCCCATCCCCTAGGCCAGGCACAAGTGCCAGCTGGTTTGCAGCTCTGTGCCTCACCTGTCTCCACCTGGATGAAGTGGGGCTTCCTGATCTGAGTGATCGGCTCTAAGAAGCCACGCTGAGATTTTGTCTTGGTTATGACCAGACCTGTCATCTCATCTCCCAAGTATTCCAGTCGGCTCCAGAACCCACTGGTCTCCCAGCCCTGGCAAGGAAGGACAGGTGAGTCAGAGACCTGGATCCCTCGGCCAGATGCCAGGGAACACGGGAAGACAGGAACACCACAGATTCCCGATGCTCCCTCTGGGGAATGTATTGCTGCCCTGACAGCAGAGAAAAAGCCCTCAAGTTTCTTATTTTCTGGATGCCCCATTGTATCCTTTGCCCCTGGAAGGATGGTGTGACCAGGTCCTGCATTGACATACCAGAAAACGTGGTGTTGTGGGTAGTTCAAAAGGTGGAGTTTACACTTCCTGGAGACAAACTCTAAAACTATTCTAATAACTCGATACCTGTGAGTTCCTTTTCCTCAGACTGACTGCCAGGGCCACCACAGGCTGAACTACTTAACTGGCTTCATACCCGATAATAGGACTAATCATATACTTTAGTAAAAGGCCTCAAAGGTTTACCAAGGCTTGACAATGGATAGATTTATTTTTCTCCCCAATCTTGCAACTTGAGATAAGCCATCCCTCTGTCCAGACCTCGCCACCTCCCAGGGCACTTGGTAATGGCTGTCCTCACTTTCTTGTCACGCTGTGCTGGGATTACACGGTCAATGAACTCCCTCTCCTCCCGGATCCGTCTGTAAGTCTCCCCAGTGTGCATCAGCAGCTCGCTGACCGGCTTCTTCAGGTGTTCTAGGGGAGAGGCGAGGGCGCGGCCACTCCACCGAACCAGAGCTCACACGGACCCTGGGACTCTGCATTGGGCAGCCCCACTTACAGGGCTGATTTCAGGACCCACCAAGCCTCAAGAGCCAGAAGCTCCTGGGAGTGAGTGGCACAAATGCGTTCAGCCCACACCCGGCTCTGGACAGGGGAGGGGAAAGGCCAAGACGCAGCCGAGCCACGACCTGGGTGGGCCAGGCAGGAGCCCGGGCGCTCGCTCACCACTGAGGGCTTCCTGCTGCCTCTTCCGCAGAGCTACGTTACGCTGCCAGTTTTTCAGAAAGTTGTGCTGAGGAGGTGGAGCCCAGGGATGTCTCTTCTCTTCCTTTGGGGCTTTGTGCCCTGGCTCTTCTTTAGCCGAGAGGAGGGTCAGCGGACAGACTGGGGCAGGTATCAGCTTGGCCAGCTGAAAAGCCCAACGTGGGTGTATGTGCGGTGTGAGGAGGCTCTGAACTAGGCCGAACAGATTTACAGAAGCCCGAACCCCTGCTGTGGTCACACTCCATTGAGAATCCCTCCCCTTCAGTATCTTGGGGTGACAGAAAACAAATCACAGAACCAGGGGACTGTGAAAGCAGCTGTCAGCTCCCTCTCACCCAGAGAATGAACTTTTGTTCTAAGATTGCGCTCACGGGTGGCGCATGTAGCTCACGTGGCTAAGGAGCCAACCATATACATCAGAGCTGGTGGGTTCGAATCCAGCCAGGCCTGCCAAACAATGACAACTATAACCAAAAAATAGCCAGGTGTTGTGGCGGGCACCTATAGTCCCAGCTACTCTGGAGACTGAAGCAAGAGAATTGCTTAAGCCCAGGAATTGGAGGTTGCTGTGAGCTGTGACGCCATGGTACTCTACCCAAGGCAATAGCTTGAGGCTCTGTCTCAAAAAAAAAAAAAAACAACAAAAAAGATTGCGCTCACCATCTTTTAGTGTGTCCTCATGGCTGATGTTAATCAACACCTTCACCCTGCTTCATCCAGTGTGACTGAGCCTTCTTTTTTTTTTGAGACAGAGCCTCAACCTATCACCCTGGATAGAGTGCTGTTGACATAGAGCCTTAAGCTGTCACCCTGGGTGGAGTAAAGTGGCATCACAGCTCACAGTAACCTCCAACTCCTGGGCTCAAGCGATTCTCCTGCCTCCGCCTCCCCAGTAGCTGGGACTATAACACCCAACTATTTTTTGGTTGCAGCCATTATTGTTGTTTGGCGGGCCTGGGCTGGATTCGACCTACCAGTTCAGGCGTATGTGGCTGGTGCCCTAGCCGCTTGAGCCACAAGTGCCGAGCCTGACCCATCCCTCCCCCCCCCTTTTTTTTTGAGACCAGCCTCCCAAGTAGCTAAGAATACAGACATGTGCCACCATGCCTCGCTAACTTTTAAATTGTTTTGTAGAGACGGGGTCTTGTTATGATGCCCAAGCTGATCTTGAACTCCCAGCTTCAAGCAATCTTCCAGCCTCAGCCTCCAGAAGTACTGGGATTACAACAGGTGTGAGCCACTGTGCCCAGCCTGACTGAGCCATTTGACATGAGCCCAGGCTCCGGAGCACCAGACCTGATAAAGTCTGCCCAACAGCAGGGAAGTGAGGGATTGAAGAGACAGAGAGAAACACTGCATGATGGGGAGGCTGAGAAGACAGGTTCTTCACGTGGCCCAGAGAACAAGGGAAAGCCATCTTCCTCCACGATATGAACTGGGGAGGGCAGGCCAGTCTCGGAGAAGGGAAAATGAAGCCAGTGCACAGAGTGGCAGAGGGGAATGAGGGGTGGGGGTGAGTCCTGACGCCTTCCCAGCTGCAGGCTACTCAGACCTAGGCCTTTGGGTACCATGAGCAACTTCTGTATCCTTATACTAAACCCCTGATTTTAGCCGAAGCCAGCTTCAGGTTGGCTTCTCTGACTTACAACAGAAGTGTGTAACCGTTTCAGAGGACGGTCACTTATCATTTTAGACTGAAAGCTCCAAGACTGGACTGTCCCTTTAGCCCCAGCCCTGCTTGACTCTACCAGGTGGGAGACTAAAATGACTTCAGGGACTTCTCTCATCCAAACAGACCTGGGTGTTCCCTCGAGCAACTGCAATTCTCTTAAAGTCCTGAAGATTCCCCAAGATGTGGTGGGGCAGGATCTGGTCACTGCCTTCAAAGCTGTCACCTGGACCTGCACGGGGGAAAGGGAGGAGAAAGACAAGATGTAGATAGCTGATGTACATTATTCAAGTGAGAGACCCAGCTTTCTCTGAGGCTGAGCCTTTAATCCAAACACCAGCAAGCCCAGGGCCAAGACAGGGCGTACCAGAGTAGTCCAGAGGCTTCGTGGCCGCATCTGGATTAGCAGGATGTGCTACTAAGTGGCAGACCTTCCTCCTAGAATCCCTGGGTTTGAGTTTGCGGATGATAAATTTCTGGGTAATGACAGGTTTATCTTCTGTTTTAGTAAGGCGAAGAATGTGTTGCTAAAAAGAAACAAAACAGAGAATTCCACCTGAGGTATGGAGGAGGAAGAACCCCACCCATCTCCTCTGTCCTAGTTCTTGGTGGAATTCCTGAAGGGTGACACATCTGCTTCTTCAGCTCTGTCTATATTTCTGTCGAGGAAATGCCGCTGTAACAGACACGTGACTTAGTAATGTCCTGGAGGGGAAACAAAATAACATCTTATGCTTCCAGATGGCTCAGATGAGAAGTGACTTACTCTTCCAGGTAAAGCACAAGGTTAGGGTTTAGCAGCTTTATCCACATACGCTGTTTAAACTCATTTTCCTCCCTGGGAAATAGGGACCATGGCACCTGCCTCTTGTGAGAAGCAAGAAACCTCATCCTCTCATTTCCCTCGTGGTTCTATATGCATCTCAGGAATGTCAAAACAAGCAATGTAGTAAATTCCTTTAGATGTTAACAGGAAAAAAATGGCATTCGGTGGATTTTTCCATGGAATTAGACATTCCCTAGGGGTAGACAGTGCATGACGGGACCGTGGACACGGCTGGTGTTCCAGACCACACAGGCTGACAGGGAAGTTTCTGCCCAAAGAGAACCCTGGCCTTCACCCTTACCTTTGTCAGGTCTTCCTTCTTAATGGCTAAGGCAAGAATGTCATCTCCTTGTAGGACATTGCTAACAGGTTCAGGCTCTTCCTGAATAGGGGGTGTGGGTTGTTCTGGTAACTTTGCCCGCCTCTTTTCTGAAGAGAAGCAGAAAGTTATAAGTGCTTAAAGAGCTCCTTCTGTATATATAAAAATTAAAAATTTAAGTATATATTAGACTTTATGGTAGGGGGCAGATTTGGCCATCTCAGCAGACAGCAGAGACTGGGGCAGTGGGAGTTCTCCCTCTCTTTTGGGGGGGGTGGGGAGGGAGAGACAGGGCCTTGCTATGTTGCCCAGGCTGGTCATGAAGTCCTGGCCTCAAGTGATCCTCCTGCCTCAGCCTCCCAAGTAGCTGGGACTATAGGAATAAGCCACTGCACCCAGTTGGGAGTTCTCTCTTGAGAGTCTCACCCACTCCCCTTCACAGTGACTGAGAAACTGTAGCCAGAACAGAGAGATGTTCCATTTTAGGCAGTGCTAGTTATAAGCCAGACAACCTTGGGTACAAGGTTGTGTAATAAAAAGAGGTAGTTGAACTAAATCAATGGATCCCAAATAACAGTACAATGTCTGCCTCAGAATCTTCTGGGAGTTATATAAATACAGCTTTCCGGCTACTAAATGGAGCCAGGGCCCAGGAGCTGTCATATATTTTAGCTTCCTAGGTCTAATGCACAATGGTTTGGGACAACTGGACTAATGTTTTGCTGGCCTCCTCCAGTGCTGGCACTAATCCATTCTTCTGGATGAGGGCACAGGGTTTCCTAAGATACTGGTTAAATAAAATGCAGAATCTCTGGGTGAAAGCAGAACATTCACCCCTGACTATGCACTGTGCACTATTTCATTTAATAAAGAGCATTTAAGTAGCTTCTTTGGGCCAGGCATTGTGTTCAGGAGATATATGTCAAGCCTCAGTCTTCCAACAGTGCCAAACTGATTGAACCAGGGTTACTATGGGAGCATCACTAGGGGCTGGTCAGGGAGGGCTTCCTGAGGAGGTGATGTTTAAATGGACCTAGAAGAGGAAGAGGAATTGGATAAGGGAAAGGCAACTGGGGAACAGGCATTTCAAAGGAAATAGCATAAAGAGGCCTAGAGGCAAGAGAGCATGGAGCACGTCCTGGAACTCAAAGCATGTGTTTTTAAATAGCTGGAGTGTGGTGAGGTGGGAAAGAGGAGAGGGAAGTATGAGCCATATCACGAAGAGCTTAGTGAGGCATATAAAGAGCTTCAGTCTCTACCCTGTGGCAAGAAATGGATCAGGGCGTGCAAGACCCAGGATGAGCTTATTTAGGAGTCTACTGCAGTAATGAAGTGACTGATGATGACAATGGTTCATGGGACTGGAGAAAAGTAGAGCGATCTGGTCCTTTGTCCCTTATGGGGCAGCCAGAGCATGGTATTGACAACACATGCTGCATAAGAGGGTTACTCCCCAAGGGGGACACACTTCCTGCCTTCGTCCATAGAAGTGTCTGCACACTTTCAAAAACATCTCACTTGTCGGCTCGGCGCCTGTGGCTCAAGCGGCTAAGGCGCCAGCCACGTACACCAGAGCTGGCGGGTTCGAATCCAGCCCCTGCCGGCCAAACAACAATGACGGCTGCAACCAAAAAATAGCTGGGCGTTGTGGCGGATGCCTGTAGTACCAGTTACTTGGAAGGCAGAGGCAGGAGACTCGCTCGAGCCCAGGAATTGGAGGTTGCTGTGAGCTGTGATGCCACTGCGCTCTATCCAGGGTGACAGCTTGAGGCTCTGTCTCAAAAAAAAAAAAAAAAAAAAACTCACTTCTCTGGCTGCTCATCTCTCATCATCTCTCTGGTTCAGAATGATTCAAAGTAAGGCCCTACACAAAACAATCAGAAGAAAACCTAAGCACAGCCTTCAAGAAGTTTAAAACCAAATTTGGTTTCATCCACTGCTTCCCACACCACTTTTTTTTTTTTTTTGAAAGAGTCTCATTATGTCACCCTTAGTAGAGTGCCTTGGCATCACAGCTCACAGCTACCCCAAACTCTTAGGCTTAAGCGATTCTCTTGCCTCAGCCTCCCAAGTTAGCAGGTACTACAGGCGCCCACCACAATGCCCAGTTATTCTTTTGTTGCAGTTGTCATTATTAGCTAGCTGGCCTGGGCCGGGCTCAAACCTGCCAGCCTTGGTGCATGTGGCTTGCACCATAACCACTATGTTACAGGTGCCAAGCCTCTCACAGCACTCTTTAAGAGAAAATATCACTAAAACATCAAGGCATGTGTTTTGGTTAAGAAAAATCAAACTATTTTTTAGGAAATGTTCATGTAAATAAAACCACAGTGGAAAAAAAAACCTCACCAGAATCATTCCTAACATAGCTCTAAATTCAGACAACTAGTCACAGCCCATCTCTCCAGCAGAAGGTCAGGAGTATCTGTCTGTTAAACACAAGTCTCAGTGTGCATACCTGCGGGCGTGCACACACACACATGCAAAGCCAAGCAGCTGAGCCACCATGTGTGGAGGGGCAGCCTGGGCTTCTGATTTCTACTTTCCTTCCCCCTTCTACACAAATTCACAAAGTTAGGGGAAGCCCATGAAAAAGTAGTACCAGTTGAAGGTCTGTTTTTATAAATATTTTAGTATTATTTATATTTTCTGAGGTTGCTGTGAGCTGTGACGGGACAGCTTCCCTGCCAGCCTGACCTCAAACAGAGGACATTTATTTCCTTTGTTCATCACACTGGCTGGGTATACATCTTCTCAAGTCATTAAACATCTCCAGATGTATTTTTTTACTGGTAGGCGTCATTTACCACATGGAAATAGAAAACTTTAGCATTCCTGAAGATTTCTTTCTTTTTTTTTTTGTAGTTTTTGGCCGGGGCTGTGTTTGAACCCACCACTCTTTGTATATGGGGCTGGCGCCCTACTCACTGAGCCACAGGTGCCACCCCATCATGCCTGAAGGTTTCTGAAGGTCAAAGCTCCCATCCCTTCAGTGATAGAGAAGCTAATCTTTCATGCTTGCTTGAGACTGAAAATAGTGAAACTCCAGTCTGAGGTTTTTCTGAGAAAGTTACCTTGCATGTAGCATAATAAATGCTCTGTTACTGCAAACATTCCCTGAAGGTATGTTCTAGTTAATAAAATATTCATTAAAATGATATATACAACTTAAAGTCAAATTCTTCCTAGAGAATATTTGCCAAGCAACTTCTCTGCGCTATAATCTACAAGAAGATGGTATAAAAGGTGAAGATATGGCTCTTCTCTTGAAGAACTGAAAAATGCAACAGATATTGACACACGCTAATCACTAGATGCGAGGGCTTACATTAGTGGCACAAGCAATTGGGTTTGGTTAGACATCAAAAAAGAGACAGATCAATGTGGAGCCCACAGTGCAGGACTGTAAAGGAAGGTCAGAAGAACAGGTGCAGAGGTGGCACCACAGGCTGCATCAGGCCTTGAAGCAGAGGAAGGCTTTGCACAGGTACAGCAGCAAAGGGAGATGTTCCAGGTGAGGTCACAGTGTTGGCAAAGCTGGAGGCAGGGCTGAGCATGGCATATTTGTGACACGGTGACAGAGAAGGCTTGTTGGGAAGGTGGGGGGATGATGCCGATGATGAGAGGGAAACTAGGGCATGGCGGCCTGGGCATCTTATCTCTGGTGCAGGGGAGAGAGACGATGAGACCCCCCTACACTGAGGGTGAGCCAGACAGGGGAGAGGCCCACTGGGGAGACCTGGGAGGAAGGACCAGCACCCAAGGTCATTTCAGAACCTGTAGGAGGACTCTGCAGGGTTGAGATGTGTTTTGCTATTGAACTTGTAGAAGCCCGGCTCTTTCCTGGAAACCCAGCCTGAGAGGGGTTCCTGCCGAACTGCTGAGCTGACATTTCTTCCTTGATCCTGACAGCTGAGGGTCAAAGAGACCAGCTCCTTTCCACAGGGCAGTCAGGTGGCACCTCTGCTGGAGTCAGGCCCGGCAACTGGAAACAAGGAGCTCATGAGGGGTGGGGGGAGGGGAGAGGGGACCTATGGAGGGAGAAAAAACCGGGAGTCTATTTTTCTGCTTCTTGTTTTATCTAAATATTATTCTGTTTTGGTGTTAATTAAAGTTTTGGGAAATCCTGACCTCAGGCTTAAACTGGGAGGAACCAAGCAAGAGGCTATTCTTAGCAGGGCAGAGCTTTATTTTTATTTATTTTTTCTCTTTTGAGATACAGTCTTACTGTGTCATCCTTGGTAGAGTGCTGTGGGGCATCACAGCTCACAGCAACCTCCACCTCTTGGGCTTAAGCAATTCTCTTTGCCTCAGTCTCCCAAGTAGCTGGGACTACAGGCACCCAACACAATGCCTGGCTATTTTTTGTTGCAGTTGTCGTTGTTTAGCAGGCCCAGGCTGGGTTCGAACTCGCCAGCCTCTGTGTATGTTGCCAGCACAATAACCACTGTGCTATGGGCACAGAGCCCAGGGCAGAGCTTTAACTGGTGAAGAGGGGGATCTGACACTGTTGGGAGGCTTCCAGTTTCTTAGCAACAAGACCAGGGAAAAACCTGGGACTCAAAATGGGCTCTCAGGACTCAGAGACCGTAGCACAGTGGTTATGGCGCCAGCCACATACAATGAGGGTGGTGGGTTTAAACCCAGCCTGGGCCAGCTAAACGATGACATCTGCAACAAAAAATAGCCAGATAGTGTAGCAGGCACCTGTAGGCCCAGCTACTTGGGAGGCTGAGGCAAGAGAATTGCTTAAGCCCAAGAGTTTGAGGTTGCTGTGAGTTGTGACACCACAGCACTCTATTGAGGACAACACAGTGAGACTCTGTCTCAAAAAGAAAAAAGAAAAAAAAGGGCTCTCAGGTCCCTAAACAAGTCTAAGTCACTATATTTTCTCTCCTTTTTGCTTATGATTCAGAGACCATGGAGAAACACACCACAGATTACAAGACTACATTTGTTGATTAGCTGCCTTATATGTGAGGGAGGAGTTTAGCA
>CAUYON010148208.1:0-10848 GCA_963573935.1 Arctocebus calabarensis | reverse complement strand
GGTGTAGAAGAGAAACATTTGACTGAGGTAGGTGAACTGAGGGGGGCTGAAAAGAGGATTGGGGTGTTCTTCTAAGGTGTGTGAGATGGGAAGTGCAAAGAGGAGAATATAGTGCTTGAGAAGTATAAATCAATCTGGGTGAGAGAGGCAGATGGTCGGTGTAGAGGGAACTAGGGCAGTGTGGGATAATGAAGGAGATGGCACTTTCTGTTTGACATTAGAGACCTTTGGGAAAGTTAAGACTTGGGAGTGGTAATAACAGTGGTTTGGGATGTAAAACGTTGGCTCTGTTTCCTTTTGGTTCTTTATAACCTGGAACTTGCTATATTCGTCTCATTTTTATGTCATTTTGAGGAAACAGCAATACATACTACATGTATTGAGTATCTCTTCAGTTGTAAAATGGAATAGTGATAGAGTGATAGTATCCAGCTTCTTGGATTGTTGGATTGCTGTGAGCATTAAATGAGATGGCCAGAATAAAGCACAGGGCATGGTGCTTGTTACATAGGAAACACTCAAGAAACATTCAATTGGGAAAATCACAGGCTAAGCTGTTTTCTGATTTCAGTCTTACCCCATCCCCCAAACACTTCTTGTTAATTGAAGTTTTTGTTATTTGTGTCTCATTTCCATCAATAATGTTTTTGACTAGAGAGTGAATATACCCCTACACATAGCCCCAGGTACATTTGAGAGCACTTGTTATGTGAACTCCCCATTGTAATCTCTGTTTACCCTACACTTGCAGGCTGGGACATCTTCTTAATGTAAAGACATTATGGCTAATGTATTAATGCTACTTTATTGTTTGGGTTTTAGGAATCCAAGGTTAAAGAAGAGGTCAAAAAACCAGGTAAGGTCTCAGTAGAGCTGACTCTGACATTCACCAGGCAGTTTTGCTTTTATTAAAGCCCTTGAGGGAGTCATTTCTCTCTTCTGGACTGACATGGTGCAGGGTTAGTTCTGTGTGGAGTGGTTCATCCTCTACCTTCTCTCTGGAGACAGGCAGCCTCTTGAGCTCTTAGGTCTCAGGTCAGGAAGATGGAACAGCTCTCCGGGAGCTGGAATACGCCTTGCAATTGAGAGGAGGGCAAAGAAGTGCCTGGGAGCTGATAACGAACCAACCTATAGAAACTGGTGCCCAGAGGCCATCGAGAAGCAAGGACATGACATGTCCCTGGAGCCGTGTGTGGCTAAGTCAGTTAGCACAGCTACCTGAGCACTGGTGTGCAGGTACTATGCTCTGGAGCCACAGCAGGCAGATGTGACTCCATGGACACACTTCCGAGCACTGCTGCTGGATTGGCTGTGGTCTTCCAGAGGCAGCAGCCCATGTCAGCTGCTGTGGGGCATGGCCAGCGGCCAAGTAGCTGTGTGGACTCTGCCTAACCTGCCTCTGGATGTTGGCATGTCATGCCACCTGCCATACTAAACACACGACTAGTGTCCATAGCGAAGCATCCTCCATAAAGGGGAGGACATGACCCAGGCAGCATGAGTTCAGAAAGGGAGATCTGGTGGTGCTTACACTTGAATCTGAGGAAAAAGGAATTTGAAATAATGGATAAACACTGTCTTCTAAAATTTGAGTTGTCTTATGACATGTAGTTTTCTGGAACTTTCTCTTTTGAAAACACCACTAGAATATGAGCGCTGCGTTTACTTTGGACAGGTCTTAGAGATTGTTTTCCCGTAACGCACACATACTATTGAACTGCATCATCCAGTATACGTGGCTTTCTTAAGAAGGCCAAGAATCTTATGTGATAGGGATTTTTTGTCTCTTTAGAACAATTCCTGCTTTCCATCCTTTGGATTTGGAATGGGCCTGCCCACTCCCAGGGTTTATTGTTGTGACCCCCTAATCCTTATCTTTTACTTGGAAGATGTCTAAGCACTATCCTCTCAAGCTCAATTTTAGACCAAGAAGTGTTTTGTATGTTCTTTATTCTTGTGCTGTATTCCTGGATGTAAAGCTCAATCAAGTCTGTATTTCTTATAGTTTCATGGCTTTTACTCTCTCTTACCTGACTTGTTAGCGCTTAAACCCTAAGTGCGTTCTCGCTAAACCCCCTCTCCACCAATGGACTTTTCATGTCCTGGAGATTTTAGAGCCTTTTTCTAACCTGTTTTTACCTGACCCAGATTCTAAGAATAGTAACCAGCCAGGAAGTTAAATGGCCTTCAATAGATACTTAAGTTGCCTCCTTTACGAGATGGAAAGAGGAGGTCCATTGTTGGATGGCTGCTCCATCCTGAATCCTGAATTCTGACCCTAAGGCTGAAACTTTTGCAATTAATTGGAGTGGGGTACCAAATCTCTATCTTATTCCTAAACATTTACTGAGCCTTGATTATTTATTATATACCATCTGCCAGCAATACAAGGGTAAGTAAACGTGTACCTTGCTTCTGAGAAGCTTAGTTCAGTAATTATACTGTATTAACGATGCTGTGCTAGAAATATATGTCAAATACAAGGAAGGATACGGCAGGTTCCTCAGAGTGACAGGCAGAAAGGGTATAGTAAAATTGAACTTCAAATGTGTGTAATTTTAATATAAAATTCATATGTACAAATAGTCTTACAATGTATATCATTTCATAAGTGGCTATGTCTTTACTTAGGTATGTAAAATGAATATTTTTTTCTTATCACTAATAATTTTGAACAAATTTTAACAATTTATCTCCACAAAGGTTAATTTGTCTATCTACCAGCAATAAAGGAATACCTTTTTTCCCCCATAATGGCTAGGACTTTAAAATAAGGACCTACTTTGTCAACCTGAAAAGGGGAAAAAATGAACTTAAATACTAATACTAGAGAATTAACTGTTACATTTTGTTTTTAATTAAATAAAGCAAAATGCCATCCAACATCTATTTTAATATGAGTTAGCAAAGATTTGGGAAGGAAAGAGGTCAGTGTCTTAAAATAACTTACTTTTCTAAGACCATGATAGATAATTGTAATAGCTTGTAATAGCTTATGGTCCCCAAATCAGGACCTTTACCCCTTCTGTATACAGAAGTTTCCCTCGATGAAAGATCAGAAGAAATGGAAGATACACCAAAAGAATGTGAAAATGTTCCCTCTTTGGTGGCATTTGAAAATCTCAAGGCAAATGTGACTGACACAATGTTAATCTTGTTGGTGGAGAACATAAGTGGCCTGTCCAACGATGACTATGATGTGGAAGTAATACCAGATTTTGATGTCGCTGTAGTTACCTTTAAAAAAGATATAGGTAAGATCGGGTGACACTTCATGTGCCAGTCTTCTTTGCACCACACTTTGGGACTCAGGATACTTCATTAATGGAACATCTCTGTAAGTTGGACTCTTTCTAGTAGCTACTAAGAGTGACTCCTAGTTAATAAAGATGCTTTTTAACTTTGAAAGAGAAGCAAATTTGTTTTCAAACCAAATTCTGGTGGTTTTAAGAGAATGAATTTTGCATGAGTACTTTGTGTGTATCAGAGAGAGAGAGAGAGAGATGGAGAGAGAGTGAGGGTAAAGGAGAGAGAGAAAGTAAGAGATTCCAGGTAAAGGGGTCAGTATTTCCCCACATGTTATCTCATTGGGAGAAGTAAATATTGATCTTTGTTTCCAAAATGAATTCATTGGAAAGTAATAATAGTACAGCACACTCACGTAGTTCTTAGTATAATTCAGGTACTATGCTAAACTCTTTATATGTATTAATTAATTAATTGGTTCCTTACAAGGTTACCATTATTTATTGTCCCACTTGTTATAGTTGGGGAGATAGGCACAAAGGTGCTAAGGCATGGTGCACTGGATTTGAACCCAGGCAGCCTACGTCTACAGCCCACTCTCTTACCCACTTCGCCATGTATTTCCTTAGTACTTTCATGGACATTCCCATATGCAGGAACGAGTGAGTGCATGTGGTCAGAAAATGAGTGCTCTTTAAGGTCATTGTCAGGAGTCTGTGGACAGTGTCTGAGATTATGAAGAGTATGACCACCTAAAACAAGGACATTTTCTAATTCTGAGCCCTCCCTTCTTCATGGCCATGGCTGTGCAGTGATTAGTTATGAGCACACGTCATGAAGTCCAAACTGTAGCTCTGCCATTTACCTAGTTACACGAGGTTGGCCAAGTCACTGTCCTCCCTGTGTCTCACTTTCTTCATCTATAACATGGGGACAATAATACCTACCTAGTGCAGTTTCTGTAAAGATTAAATCAAATGATGTTTGAAAAGCACTTACCAGAATACCTGAGACAAAGGAAGGACTCAGTAAAGGGGACTATTCTTATTTCAAATTTACTACATTTCTTATAAAGGAAAAACGAAATGGATTTGCTTCTGTTCCCTGATCATAAATTCTGAAAGCCGTTCGTGTGCCAGGCAGTGGTCCAGGTGCTGTTGGTACAAAGATGAGTAAGTCAGGGCTCCTGCTCTTGAAGGACTCGCAGTCTCAGGTCAGGGGGACACCCATAAGCAAATGGACATGGAAGGTGCAAGAGGAGAGGCCACCTCTCAGCAGGAGCAACACCCTGTGGGGAACAGGAGTAAAGGGCACCGGACAAGTGGCTTATTCTTGCTTTTACAAAGTTTATACTGGAACAATATCAGTCAGTCATGTCCAAAATATGTTCCCTCTGCCTGACATGTGTCTTTCTCTCATTCATTTGGTAAACCTCTCTTCATCCTTCAAAACCCAGATCAGACACCACTTACTCTGGGAATCCTGTCTGATTCCCAGTATTAATGTTCCCACCTATTAATCCCACAATAGCTTATTTGCTGTTAAGACTTCCTCCCTCCCACTGGCAAGGACTCATTATTTTTATTCAGTGTCCTCAGATCCTAGCTCAGTGCCTGGCACATTGTGGGTCCACCATCAATAATTATTGATTTGACTGTGTCCTGCAGGATGAGTTGAACCACGACAAATAATTGGAGAAGTGCATTTTAGATACCATATGTAAGAATAGAAAAAGAAAGGGAAGGGGGTTTTCAAAATAATGACTAGTTCGTGTGGCACCATGGAAAATAAGATGAATGACAGGGAATAACCAAAGATGATGCATGGAAATTAGTTTGGAGTCAGATAGCCAAGGGCTTGGGAAGTGTGGCTGAGGAGTGTGACCTGGTATCTGCAGGTGACGGGGAGCCATTGAAGAGAGGATGAGATGCAGAGATTCACAGAGAAAGCACTCAGCGGTGGTGAGGGCTGTGACAGGAGGCAGGGACATACCCCAGAGGCTTTAATCCAGGTTAAGACACTATATGTAGGTTGTTTGGTGGCCGAGAGTTTTAGACTTGGGAATTTTCATTTAGGCATTAAAATCTTGTGTGTGAAAATGGAGTGCTTGGCTCTCCCCTGTATCTCATTAACTAGCCAGAGAGTTATCAAGATACGGTCATGATTTACTGATAACCTTGTTGTTGTTGCTTGTAGATATTGTTAAATTTGTTGAGGATTGTGCCCAGCACCGCTCCACTAAACAACTCCAGCTTTCTCCAAGACTTCTGGAAGTGACAAAAACAATCTGGGTTGAAAACCTGCCTCCTGGTGCTGATGAATACAGTTTACAACTTTTCTTTGAAAATCCTTTCCATGGAGGGGGAAGAGTTGCCAATGTTAAATGTTTTCCCAAGGAGAGTTCAGCTCTAATAGAATTTTTGGACAGTAAAGGTAACTATGCACCTGCTTGCATAATCTAGGCTATTTGCAGTAGCACTTAACAGTCATTAATTTAATTCTGATGCATTTTATTTGTTCATATATTTCATTGGAAACTGAATCAATAATCCTGTTGATCTGCTTAAAGAGGCTGGTGATTCAAACTTTAGAGAAGCAACATCGAATTTACAAAAGATGTGAGAGGATTCTCTTACGAGTCTCTACCTATCATCTTAGAATCTTTGAAAAACTGTATTAAAGAAATGATCTCTGTTTCGCCACAAACTTAATAAAAACTTTCCAGTCAATTCAATCAAGTTTAAGTAAAGGAATACTCAGCAACACATCCAGTTCCTACAAAAATGTCACTTTCACCTATTATTGTTATCAGTCAGAAATTAATACGGGTATCTCATGCATGATCAGTGGATGCCTGCCTTATGAAAACCACATCCAGCTAAACCTTACAGAATCCTCACAGAAACTCTTCTGAGTATTCTGTGGACATAAACTGCCTGTTCTGTGATGCATACTCAAAGTCAGCTTGGAGACTGCACTCATATTCAGAGGTCAAGGCTGAGCCGTAGAAACTAAGTGGCTGGAATTTGGGGGAAAGAAGGAATACCTGAGGTTAATCAGGGTGGGGCATGTAAATTGTTTCAACAGGGTGTTTAGGGAACCTCCTTTTCCTAACTTAGTTTTTATGAGGTGGGAAAATAGAGGTGAAGGTAGGTTTGGATTAAAATAGAATGAAAGATCTCATTTTCCCGGGGGTTTGAATATGTGACAAGAGGAGCTTCTGTCACATTTGTAAACCTCCAGCAGCCTGGTTCTGTGCCCAGGGAGAGAGGAACATAAAGCTGACTACCCTAGAAATTAACTTCCAAGCTTATGGTGAGAGTGGACAATCCCCAGACTTTCAAAGATCTTGAGGGCTGTTGAGTGTGTCCTGAAATATGTATGTTATGTGTATACAGCTAATAATATGTACTGTTGAATTGAGGCTTATTTTGTGCCAGACCTTTTCATGTCCGCTGTACTGGGCACTGTCAAAGGCTTCCTTTCTCCTTGACCTCTTTGTACCGTCTGACCATGGGGCTCACACCTCCTCCTCTACACCTGCTCATTTCCTGTTCTCCACAGTCTGAGATACACTGATTTTCCTTTTTCACTCTGGCTTCTCCTTCCTAGAATTATAACTTACCGTTGCATAACTCCTTAGAGTGTTAGGAGGAACACTCACGGACATTGTCTTGGTTGTTATAATCCCTGTTTTACTGATTTCAGAGGAAAGTCAATCACAGAAAGGTTAAAAACTTGCCCAAGATTACATGGCTGGTAGATGACAGAGCCAGGCTTGATCCTAGGTGTCTGGTCCCACAACTTAGACCCCTAACTTCTCTCCTTTTCTCACATCTCCTGTTTACCTCTGACATTGTTTTTCATGCAGTAAATTACACCACTCAGAATGGGTCACCAAAAATGAGGCAAACTGTAGGTAGACGTTGAGTAAAAAGAGAGTTTGTTCAATGATACTGTGTTTTATGTAGATTACTTGAGAGGAATCAGTTGGACACTTTACTCTGAAATTATTTAGTTCAACTTCACAAAATGTGATGTATTTATTAAGGAAGAGAACTCTTACTGAATACCTACTGCCTTGAGATCATTTGTTGTGTTTTCAGCCACCATGTTTCAGGATCCTCTTAGAAGCCTGCACAGTTAGATATAGTCACTTTGTCTTCACAGATGAGGAAACAGGATGGCATATTATGGTGACATCTGTGATGGGTCTTGGGGCAGACAAACTTGAGATTGAAACTTGGCTTAGGTGCTTAACTAGGTTTGGGTCTTGGACAAGTTATTTTAACCCACAGAAGCTTCAGTTTTCTCATTTGTAATGGGGCTACATGCCCACTATCTGGGTGATGGGTACACTCGTTACTTGGACTCAAGCTGTACAAAAGCAATTCATGTGGCCAAAACATTTATACCCCTGTAATAATGTGAAATTGTGAAAATGGGGCTCACATTACTATTTACCTGAGAGGACTGTGAGGATGAAATGACAGGGTTAGGGTTAGGGTTAGCTGCAAAGTGCATGGCATGTGGTGATGCCCTAGACGTATCAGTGGTCCCTAGTACTTCCCAGGCTCAGAACCTCCACACGGCCATGTTGGGACATGGAAGATACATGTTGGGGCTTTCCATTCTGTCTGATGCCAGCTACATGATCCAATCACACTCAAGGTGAAGCTGTTTGTAACATCTCTCTGTGAAGAATACATTTTTATTCAGGTCATTTTTAGAGTTTATTCTGATTCCCTTTCTTCTGCTCCCCCTGGCACCTGCCTGACAGTGTACACACAGTAAGGAGGGTATTGGAAGGGGAGAGCATGAGAACACACTCACACATACACACTTTCACATGCTCACACACAAGCACACTCTCACATACACAAACACATTCACACCCCATCACTCACACACACATATTCTCTCACACAGACACGCACACATTCACGTATGCAAGCACACTCACTCTCATACATACACACACACACTTTCACACAAATACCCCCCAAGGGACTGTCTGGTGAAAGTGGCAGGAGCCAGAAAAGGTGAGGGTCCTACTGAAGCACAGTTTCTAGGGCTTAGACAGCTTGAGGATGCCGTGGGTTGGGAAAAGGGGCAAGAGGGATGGGCTTTAGGGAGACACTGAAAAAGGGGCAAGAGGGATGGGCTTTAGGGAGACACTGAATTTTAATTCAAGTATTTGCAGTGTGTTTAACCCTGTTCAAGTTATCTAGCCTTTCCTAGCCTCAGTATTCTCATTCATAGATAGGATGATATTAACAGTATCTCTAACTCAAATAGTTGTTGAGGATGAAATGAATTTAATATATTTAAAGCACTTAGAATAGTGTCTGACACTTGATAAGACATAATTTATTATTCTCCTCTTAGAGATAGTAATGGAATCTAAGTCAAGTGTGAAACCTAAAAATTGTAGGAGTGTAGAAAAATGTACAAATAGCATAATACTTAGCCAAGCTTCACTTTGAGCACCAAAATATTTGTTTACACTGGGGCATTTTCTCCATGCTCGTCACCACTCTCATCTATATCTTAACATGGTGGTGGTCTATCAGTAATATCAGAAACATAGAAAATAGACTTTAATAGGATACCAAGATAGAGTGATTTGGGGTAGAAGGTAATAATTCCATTCAATAAGGGACACCTGTTCTGTGTTAGCACATGTCAATTTATATTTGAGCACTTTGCTTTTCAATGATATTCATAACATCAACATTCTACAAACCTTAAGACTGTTTTTTTTCTAGAGTAAGATAGTTTTGTTCTGTTTTCATTTGGAACATATGACACTAGGATTATTTTATGTTTATTATCTTTCCTTTTAAGTGTTAAAGACCATCTTGACCAAGAAACTTGAGTTCAACAAGATGCCACTTTCTGTGTTCCCATACTATGCCTCATTGGGCACAGCCTTGTACGGAAAAGAGAAGCCTCTGATCAAGCTTCCCGCACCATTTGAAGAATCACTGGATCTTCCCTTATGGAAGTTCTTACAGAAAAAGAATCAGCTGATTGATGAGATAAATGAGGAGATGAGTCACTGCCACTGTGAGCTCACCTGGTCCCAAGTCAGTGGTACAGTAACCATCAGACCAGCAGCCACCTTAGTCAACCAAGGAAGACTGAGAATCAAGACCTGGCAGGAAGATACTTCCATGGCACTTTCTAGCATCAGGTCTAAGTATAAAGTCACATCACTTAAAGTGGAGCCAATAGTGTGGGACATTATAAAAACTGACTCAGAAGATGATAGAATTTTGATTGAGTTTGATACACTTAAGGAGATGGTAAATTTGGCAGGGAAATCAGAGGATGTCCAAGACGTTGAGCAGCAAATGAAGGCATTAATAGAAAGCACCACACAAAAAATCAAAAAGGAAGAGCAGAGTGTGAAGGAGAAAGTGACCATGTCTCCAAGCAAGTATGTTCTTTTGAGCCACAGTGGTGTACTGGACCGTCTGTGCTCAGAGTGCCCAGACGTGGAGATCAGTTATGATGCTGTCACTCAATACATGTGTCTGAAAGGACTCTGTGCAGATGTATATAGAGTCAAGAGTGAAATCCAGGAGAAGGTGTACACCATGGCTCAGAGGAGCATTCAGGTTTCTCCTGAGGTTTTCCAGTTTTTACAACAGGTAGACTGTAAAGAATTCTCTAAGCATCTTTTTATGGCACAGAATATTCTTGGAATTTATGAGTTAAAGGGTACAACTGTTCTGTTAACCGGCTGTTCTTCTGAAGTCTTGTTAGAAGTTGAAAAGCAAATGCTCACTGCCTTAACCTATAAGCGCATTGAAATCGAGAATAATGATGTTCTTAATGACAAGAAATGGAAAGAGCTCACTTGCAATTTGCATAGGAAACATAATTCCTCCTCCAACACAGTAGTAATCGGAGAGTCAAGTTCAAAGACCCCAGCTGAGGTCATCATTGCAGGCTGTGTGAGAGAAGTCAGTGAAGTCTATACATTGCTTGTTGACTTTTTGGCAAAGCACATGAAAATAGAGAGATTTATTGAAGTAAAGTCTTCCTTAGTTATTAACTACTTAAAGGCAGAAAAGAAGCTGTCCTTGCCAAAGACAAAGAAGACAAATGTGCAGGTAGTTTTCAGTCCTAACAGAAAGGGCATTTTACTAGTTGGCCCCAAGAGTGAAGTACTGGAGAGAATGAAGGACATCCTGCAAGTCCGGGATTCGATCTGTGTTAGGAGTGTGTGTATCGATAAGCCCGGAGCCAGGCAGTTCTTCCAGGAAAAGCCCCATTTTTATAAAAGTCAGGTCAGACAGTTGTTTCGTTGTTTCATTGAGCTGCAGGAGGATGAGGTGCAGCAGTGCCTCTCTCGGAGGGACTTGGCCCCTGGGGTGGAGCTGATCGTGCAGCAGGGCGACTTGACTCGGCTCGCCGTGGACGTGGTGGTGAATTCTGCCAAAGAGGACCTCCGGCATTCTGCTGGCCTTGGGGCAGCACTCTTAAAAGCAGCTGGCCCTGAGCTCCAGGCCGAATGCGACCAGATAGTGAAGAGAGATGGCAAGGTCCCTCCTGGCAATGCCGTCATCACCAAAGCAGGAAAGCTCCCATATC